>BCLH01000095.1:86451-111748 GCA_001602315.1 Zoysia pacifica
CTGGGGAAAATGGGCAAGAGGGTGAGCTATTTTTTTTTGGCTTGTTGGTGACTCGGTATACTCCAGTATTGTACTAGCTCATTCGTGTGGTGATGTACATAAGCGAAGGGTATACATTTGTGAACTACTCTCTCCCGCCAATATTAGTGGCATTTGAAGCTTGTGTGGTTTGTCCACAAAGTAGCATTTGAGAGGTGTGAATTGAAAGTTGCCTAGAGGGGGTGAATAGGCAACTTAAAATAATTTTTGAAAAATCAAACTCAACGAATTGTCAGACCACCGGAATCTCCGGTAATGTGTTGGATACTCCGGTAACCGGACTATTCGGTAACTTGCCAGACACTCCAGTCAAATAGGCATTTTAGACGAAATTTAAATCTAAGCAAATTTTAGCTAGTTTTAACAAATTTCACTTAATCAAAAGACTAGAATATGATATAGGAAATAGATCTAATCAATTAAACAAGCTAGAAACTAGAGAGCAAATCGAAGCAAATTTATGAATATGAACAATATGAACCTGCAAGAATGAAAAAAGCACAAGAAGACACAAGATTTAACTCCGAAGTTCGAGTTTACAAAGGAATTCTATGTCTCCGTTGAGAAGTTCACAAAAAACCGGATCTCCCTCCATCTTTTCTCTCACTTAACCAACTATAAAGATAAGGTTGAGTTCTTCACTAGCAAATCTCTTTCGGAAAGAAGTGAATAAATTTTTCGAGGCGTCACCACACAAGTTAAGAGCTTCGGAGCATGTCTAGCTATCTAAGAGCAAAAGCTCCAAGAGTAACAAACTCGAATCGAAGCTCAATAGGAGTGGAAACACTTCTTTCACAATCCCTATCTCAAATTTTGTAAGCTTAGGCTTTGGAAGGGAGTGGGAGAGTGTTTTTGAGCTAAAAAGTGTTGTAAGCAAGTTTGAGTCGCCACCCCTCTCAAAAGGGGCTGAGAGGGTATAAATACCCGAGCTCTAAAAAATAGCTGTTGTACCATATTTTGACTGATTGGACACTCCAGTACTTTGTCGAACACTTCGGTCCACCGGAGTCTTCGGCAACTTGCCGAATACTCCTGCGAGGCCTCTCAGATTGGCATAGCCTGATCCACCGGAGTCTTCGGCAAAGTGACGGATACTCCAGTGAGCCCTCTCGGGTGCGGGCTGCTAGACCACCGGAGTCTCCGGCACTTTGCCAGACACTCTGATGTGCCTTCTCGAGTAAAGGCAGTAAGCCTTATCGGAGACTCCGGCAATATGCCGGATACTCCAGTAAAGAGTCTCGGGTTGGATCGAAGGCTTGAGCATTTTTGGCACTTTGAGATCTTAATTTGAATCTCTTTTGATAATACGGCATACTTAGACTCAAGAAATGATAAAAACTAGTATTCTTATATGAGAAAATGTTTCGTGACTTGATCTAAAAAAATTTGAAGAGTTTTCTTTTCTTTTAATATTATTTTCTTCTTTTTAAAACTTTTCGACTGTCAATGTACTTAACAAATATCATTAGCCTCTTTGAATGGTTTGTGATCATCCACAAAATCTACTATGGGTCTAGATGCACTTTCATGAATACAATAAATAAAGAGTAGTTGGATGAGTGAGAAATTTTTATGAGTTAAAAATAAGAGTATTATAGTCTTTTGATGTTATTTTTATTTTGCATTGAGAAGCGTAGGAGTGCTGTTATTTTTGGACAGAGGGAGTATTGGGAATGGATTGAAGGATGCCTGATCCTGTGCGATGTTTGTTTTCTCGTCCTGGGAATGGAATTCGAGCCCTGGTCCCTGTCGTGTGCCTGGTTCTCTCTCTCTCTCTCTCTCTCTCTACATTGTGAACTGAATGGAAACTAATATCTCGGTGTCTGTCTTGTTCTCGCGAGAAAGCTAGTTTGGTTAAGGAAAAACATGGTAGTAGTTGAATTGGTGTACCTGCTTCATCATCAGCATATTGACGTCGTTAGCTGAATCACCGAGATCAACCGGTATCTGGCAGGCTTTCAAAAACCGTTGAGCCGTGACGAAAATCGTAAAAACTGTTATAAAAACTAAACAAATTTAAAAATCAAAATTTTAAGAGAAAATCGAACAGTTTTTTACAGTTTATCGAGCGGTTTTTACCGTTTACCGAGCGGTTTTTACGGTTTACCCTTTTTAAATTTGAAATCAAATCAGTTTGAGTTTGAGCGGTTTTTCAATGGTTTTTAGGTAAATCGCTCGGTTTTACGGTAAATCACTCGGTTTGAGCGGTTTTCAAATTTTTAAATTTTTTCAAATTTTTAAAAAAAATTTAAAATTTTAAAAAAAAAAGCGATTTGGTCGAAAACAACACCGTCGAAACCCTGTACCTGGTCGATGATGAAACATCCCAGAATTAGATGCACTTTAGGGAAAATCGGTGATTAAGTATCACAATCACCCGACCTACACACCATGAAAAAAAATCTTAGTGATCTGACCTGCGCCTTCTCGTAAAACAATACTAGTACGCAGAAATAGCAGAAAGACGAATGAATATACCCACGGTTCTGGGCAGAAACTGCCGGCTCGGCTCAGTACATGTTTCCCCGCTGATCAGCCGGCGAAATCATTGACGATTGGAGCAATCGAGGCGGCGGTGTTGGAGGTCGCCCCCACGCCACGGCAGCCGGGCCTGTTGCCTGCCGCCGAACTCATGGTCTAGCAAAGTCATGGAATGGGAAGGAGAGAGATTTGGCCGTGTTTTTTTTTCCCCGACTGGCTGTGTTGTGGCCTTGTGGGTCGTTGTAGCGTGCTGGAGGCCTATTTCCAAAAAAAAATCATGCTGGAGGCCCAAAAATATAACATTCACGGCCCTTGTAACGCGAACCAGCCCGCACGACGGCTCGGCCCGTGAGAAGGACAGACAGGCCCGCCTCGTTGAACCGGTGGATTGGATCCTCCGGGCTGACGTCGATGCCTGAACTGACAGCGGTCGCTGGAGCTTCAGCGAGACTGATGACGGGTTCTTTCTGCCAACCTCCGAAAGCTATCGTTTCAGTACTCCACTAAAATCAGTGTTGGATCTATCTGCAAACAAGTGTAGCTTTACTATAAAGTTTCTTTGTTAATCGTGGCGTCTGCGTCGGTGCACTGACGAGGGCACGGAAAACGCATCCGGCCTCAGGCCTCCTTTGTTCTTATTTTTTATTTTTTATATAAAATTAAATTAATTTTTGTAAAATTTTTACACAATTTTTATGAAATTCTGCATGTTAAAAAGCGAAAACACCCGCCGAACGGCCGATCAGATCCCGTTCCAACCTCCAGTTCCGAGGCGTATTTTTGGCCTCTTTGGGGTTGTTACCTACTCGTACCGATCTATGGTTGTCACTACTCGTCACTGGTAGCTGGCCAGCGAAGAGCCACGAGAAAAAGATGGCCGCCTGTCGGTCGGCGTTCGCATCACCAGCGCCCCGGCATCCATGCTGTTGTCCCCGTTTCTTAATCTGGAGAGCAAAGAGCAGCGCTTTCAGCAATTCCGTGGGTAATCATGCGCATCACTGCCTATTCTGTTTTTAGGAGTAGTTTAGAAAATAAAAACGAGAGGAGGGAGGTCACATGAGGCTGTCTACACAAACGAAGTACTTTGTCAAGCAGCGCATGTGCACGCTCAAAACTAGGATGACTGAGACGAGAAGCTTGCCGTCGAGCAATTCATGTTTTTTTTACTAGTTGCAGTCTTCTAGATTTCCCAAACGGTGTTTTTTATTCTCTGGAAGACATGACCATCAACACCGTATTAATAAATGAGTAAATTTCACAAAACTACAATTAGTTTGTTAAAACTATCACAAAATTACAGATTTAACACATAATTTCATAAAACTACAGATTTAGTGTATTATATTACAAAACTACAGATTTAATGTATCTATATATCACAAAACTAAATCTGTAATTTTATAAAATATATCTTTAAATCTGTAGTTTATGATAATTTTAACAAACTATAATTTTGTAAAATTTAATATAGTAAAATGGTGGACGCGTCCCGGTCTGGCCCACAGGTCAGTCAACCAGCCAGCAAGCATGCAAAAAACAACAACTAATTATCACGCGATGAACAGTTCTACTTGTCTCCCAAATCAAATCTCCCTGTCTCCAGCTTGTCTTCAAGCTCACAATTTTTACCCACACAAATGACTCGCGTAAATCAAAAGGGGAATGTTTTTTTTACTACCGTTCGCGACGGATCCCACACCGTCGATTAATTATTCCCGACCAAATCGAAAACGATAATAAAGCAAAACCAATTTAATTGTCGCGTCGCGCACCTCCTCCCTCTCTTTTCTTTCCTGCTCGCCAACCCAGCACAACCCATTCGCACCGCATCGCAATTCGCAAATCGCAAATCACAACGCGTCCGCGCGGCGAGCGACGACTCGGGAAGACAAGGCAGGCGAAGGGAAGCCGACGCCGAAGGAAGCGGCAGCGACCCCGCCATTCACCGCCTTGGCTGCTGCCCGTGGAATCCCCGTGGACTCCGCGATCCTCGCCGCCGCCGGCGGGCCTCGCCGGTGCCTGCCTCCCAGGTGCGCGTGCCTCCGGATTGCTTTGGTTTCCTCTTGTTGCTGCTACCGCTGCTTCGCGTTTGAAACGGGCGCGGAATGGTGGGGGCGGGACGTCTCCCTTCGACGACAGGCTGTTGTCGCCGCTGCTAGATCCGAGGCATGCTGTACGGGCGCGTCGGCGAATTTGCCACCGACGCTGCTGCCGTGGATCTAGTGCCGGATTCCTCTGCCCCCTGTATCAGAATGGTTGGTTTTGATCATTGTTTATTTGTTTTGGAGCGCGTGGATTTTGATGTTCCGCAGCCCTGTTTCAAACCGAGGTGGCAATGGAAGTAATCATGATTGTGCTTGGGATCGAGCTTGGATCTTGTTGATGAATGGATTGTGCAGGTCACCAACCGAGGAGGGAGAAGGTGACAAGAGCTGGTTATAGCAACTAGCGAGCTAGATTTAAAACGCAAACATGAAGAAAGTGTTCGATCAAACAGTCCGAGACCTGTACGTGATTTCTATGCTCTTATCCTCTTGTCAAGTTCGAACGTTCTTTGTTTTGCTAATCGCATGGATTGACGTTGTCCTTTGTTCTGGCCTTTCATTCTTACAGAAAAAGAGAGGTGAATAAGAAGGTCCTCAAGGTGCCTGGAATCGAACAGAAGGTGAGAGATCTCTACCCTAGCTTCCATTCATGCCATTTAAAAAAGAATTCTCTGTGAATTCATTCATATGTTCATGCTCACCCTTGTCTATTAAGTAAACGGCTTCAGACTCACAGTTCTGTCATGTTGTTCTAACTAATATTTGCAATGGTTTGGAACAGATTCTTGATGCCACAAGCAACGAGCCATGGGGCCCACATGGATCTTTACTAGCTGACATTGCTCAAGCAACGCATAACTAGTATGTCTTTTAAGTTTTGCTTTCGTGTAACCAAGGAAGCCAGTGTTCTTGGTGCTAATATGCTTTGCTTGTTGTCTTGCAGTCATGAGTATCAGATGATCATGAATATAGTGTGGAAGAGGATCAATGATACGGGTAAGAATTGGAGGCATGTCTACAAGGTGAAATTTACTTTCAGCTATGAGTATTAAACATAGTTTGAATAAATCCATTTTTTTATAAATTTGCGAAGTGTCAAAAAATTGAAACTGATTTTTAATTTTTGGCCGTGTTGTAGGGATTGATTGTCTTGGATTACCTGGTGGCTCATGGCACTGAACGAGTTATTGATGACATCAGAGAGCATGCATATCAGATATCGGTAATGCTAACTATACCTTATTTCTGCACTATTATATGTTCGACACCTGCTCAAAATTTAGTATTTGTGCTGGAAGTTTGATGTATCCTATTTTCTTGGTTCTCAAACACTTAAACCTTGCAGACACTTGCTGACTTCCAATATATTGATTCTTCTGGAAGAGATCAAGGTAATAATGTGCGTCGGAAATCTCAGAGCCTTGTTAGTTTAGTTAACGATAAAGAAAGAATACAGGAAGTTAGGCAGAAAGCACTTGCTACCAGGGACAAGTGAGTTTATCCTAACTTTACCTTATTCCATGTTTCATATTAATCAACGCATACTGCTTTCCGGGCATGCATATTCTCCTTATGTGATGTGTTTTTTAAAAAAAGAAATACTGTTCTCTGATCATCTGTAGGTACCGGAGTGCATTTGCCACGAGCGGAACACACAGGAGCCCAGGTAGATATGGTGGTGGTTACGATAATGATCGCTATGAAGGCAGCTATGGAGGTAGAAGTGATAACAGAAATGGGTATGGGAGGGAAAGAGAATATGGTTACAGGGATGATGACAGATATGGTGGCCCTGGAGATACACCCAATCGTGATGGAGATCGTTATTCTAGGGATTCCAATGAACGGTATAGAGAAGATGAATTCAAAGGAAGCCATAGCAACCATGAGTATGCTGATGGATCAGGTCGCAGGAGCTATGGTCGAGAGAGGGATTCATATGGAGATGATGAAGCTTACTCTTCTCGGTCTGTTTTCTTTCTAGTTTCAGCTCATATCTTTACTTAAGGTTATAGTTGTGCTTATGTAGCAGATATTTAATTACTTTCATAAGTAAAATTGTTATCTTCTGTTGCTACTTGATTGGCCTCTTAGAGGATCTTAACAGCCATCTATTTCCCTTGCAGTGGCCGGGGCAGCAATGCTGATGTGTCTACTCAGGATGAGAGGTAAGCAACGGAGGATTGTCACTCTTAAGTTCTTAGCCTGTTCTGTTCGTATAAGCTTGCTAAGTTTTGCACCTACTTTTACAGGCCTATAGAGCGAAAGCTTTCTAACCAGCAGATTGCTTCACCACCGCCAAATTATGAGGATGTTACTAGGAGTGGCCAGGACAATCTTCATGATGATAGGTAGCGAGTCTACTTTAGAGTTTAGACTAGCCAAATATATCACAATCAAATAATTACACGTGCATATGATGTTCGTGTGAGAAACTTGTAAAATCCCAAATTTGACCTATTTATGTGTCATGAATCAAGTAACTAAACAAGTAGTAACAATGCACCCATCACTCTGCATTTTTTATCTAGTGTGATGATGGCAGAGTAAATAAAAGGGAAACAGTGGAGAACTGGTCATGGCATAGGGACCATACCGTGAACTCCAATTTTTAAGATGATAGATAGAGATTTCTGAATTTCTCAGCAAAACAATAACCCCTAAATAAACCGTCAATCGCAGGAATGGAGCAAGTGTGCCAGGTGATATGCCAAAGGTGTCCTCTCCTCCTGTTTCTGTGACAACTATTCCTGTGGAACAGGTGAATGGTGTTAATGATAATGTGGTCCAGGATGCACCTGCACCACCAGCAGCTCATGCTGAACTTAATGGATTTGATGAATTTGATCCACGCGGCTCTGTACCAGGTATAGTTCTTTCCTTTCTGGCAATCAGTACATTATTCGAGTAAATTAACTTATGCAAATTATCAGCATTTGATGAATTTGATCCACACGGCTGTGTACCGATATTTACTTTTGTTTTGCGAATCTGTATTGTTTTTCAGATTCTTCCCCTCCTGCAAACTCCTCACCAGCAGTCAATAGTTTGGAGATGGATTTGTTTGGATCTGATCCTATGAGTGCGCTAGCTTTGGTATCTGTGCCTCAACCCACTACCACAACAAATGTTGAGCTACCAGCGGATTCAGTTTTGGAGAGAAATAGTTTCATGGGCATGCCACCGACTTCTGCTGGATTTGGAGAGGTACATGAATAACTTGCATTTGCCCGTTATTATAATATGGATTATGATTTTACGCTGCATGGATTATTCAATTGATGTGTGGTTGTTCAACTGAAAGTAGATCTTGCTGTTCCTTCAGCTTATGTTTTTGCTTTTTAAACTTGCAACAGTTCGATGCTTCAAATCCGTTTGGTGATCCTACTCCTTTCAAGGCAGCCCAGGAAGAAAGCCCTGCAGTACCTCAGACGAATGCTGCACCTGCTGGTTCTTTCCAGACCACTGAACCTGGTGGAGATGCAAATCCTTTCCAACCTGCTTCATTTGCGAGCTTTGGTTTTGGGGATACTCTTGGTGACCTCACCTTTGCATCCGAACAGCAAGATGTCTTTGCGATCAAAAGCTCTCTAGCTTCAGAGGTGTCACCTGCAAATCCATCTGCTGTTCCTCAACCGACAGTTCAAGCTTTTGCTTCCTCCCAGCTACCTCAACCTACAATCGCAGGTCCATTGCCTATTACTCATGCTGATTCCACAGTATTTGCTCCTCAACCACCTCAAGAAATGGCACCTAATCTACATGCAGTTCCTCAAGCTGCTCCTGGGTTTGCTTACTCGCAAGCACCACATCCTGCAGCAACCAATCCATCTCCAATTCCTCATGCTGTTACATCATCATTTGCTCCGTCACAGGTGCCCCAACATGCAGCACCTCATATGCCAGCAGGCCAGACAAACCTTTTTATGCAACCAGCGTCAGGGGCTGGTATTGATAATCTCTCTGGGGTCCCTGCACAGAATGGAGCACCATCCTACATTCCTCCACAGGCTCCTCAACATACTGCTCCGGCAAATCAACAAGTACCTCAGCCAAGCTCCCTGCCACAACCTTCACAGCCAACTTTGATTTCTCGTGGGGCGTCACAGCCTCTTGGTATGCTAAATTCTGTCCCTTCTGGTGACAGCTTTCCGTTGCACTCAAGTTCATCAGCACCCCCAGAAACTTTGATTTCAGCTTTGCAAGTTAGTAAGACTGAGCCAGTGAAGAAATTTGAGCCCAAGTCTACAGTTTGGTTTGATACACTGACCCGAGGTCTAGTGAATCTGGACATTTCTGGACGTAAGTAGCTTGCTATGGGTTCTCTTTTTTTTTTTCTGTAATACAAACAGCCTAGTTTTTTTTTAAAAAAAATCTGACCTATATTTTAATTTTGCAGCGAAAGCAAATCCACATGCTGATATCGGAGTTGACTTTGATTCAATCAATCGCAAGGAGAAAAGGCAAGAAAAGAAAACCAACCAGCCACCTGTAATGTCTACTGTCACCATGGGCAAAGCCATGGGAGCTGGTTCTGGCATTGGTCGTGCTGTTGCGGGTGCCATGGCACCTCCTTCCAACCCAATGGGCGCAGGAAGGGGCATGGGTATGGGTATGGGTGGTGGTGCCAGTTACGGTAGTGGAATGGGAATGAACAGGCCAATGGGCATGGGGATGGGATTGGGAATGAATCAACAGCCGATGGGGATGGGAATGAACCAACAGCCAATGGGGACGGGCATGAACCAACAACCTATGGGAATGAACATGGGGATGGGGATGAACCAACAACCTATGGGAATGAACATGGGCATGGGGATGCACCAGGGCATGCCGATGCGTCCTCCTATGGGGACGGGTCCTGGTGGAATGATGGGTGCTGGATACAATCAGATGGGCGCTGCATACGGTGGTCAGCAGCCATATGGTGGGTACAGGTGAGAGGCTATACCATGTACCACAGGTTATGCAGCGAGGAGTTGACAAACAGTTTAGAAGGAATTTGTATTTCGTTTGCATGGTTTTACTGTGTATGATCTCTTTCTTTTATTTTGGGGGGTTGGCGAGGGTGGGTATAATTTTCATCACTATTCTTTTTTATCCATTTTGGATCTGTATCTAGTAATAGCAGACGTGAAAGAGAAAGAGGGCAACGCTGCAACTACCTTGTTGGGTGCAAAGCCTTGTACTATATGCTCCGATGTAGTTGTATAGTGTGCTATAGGCTGTTTTTTTTCAGTGAGGATATTATTTGTTTCAGCATTGTTGCTGGATGGATAATAAAAGGCTATACCATTTGTTTAGTTTCGTCTCATTTTCATCTGTCGAGTAGTAGCTGCTGATCATATGCTACTCTAGTTAATACTTGCGCTGTTCTGGACTCTGATTCTGCGGTGTGGTGTGCCGAATTGGCTATTAGACCAGTGAAAAAGAATTGTTTGACGGATTGGTATTCTCGGTCTATACTTTGGTTGAAATTTGATGGTTCCAGTTGTTGGATCATACATACTCTACATTGATCCTTTGCTTCTTTTGCGAAGTGTCACTAGATGTGGACCAGGAGAACTTCAAGCCTTGAGCTTGACATACCCTAAATACCAGTTAAGATTCAACTTGCAGTCTGAGCCCGTTCTTTTTATTTTGATATTTCCGTGGTTTTCTTGTTAGGAGCTGTAGTACTCCCTGTTTAGGTGCCATTGTGGAATAAATGGAAATTAAGTTGGTATCCCTTTTACAGTTTTACCAAGTTCCGGATCAAGGGATCATATATGTTGAATCAATTCGAGTACAATTAAGCCATGTTCAAGTTGTACAGCCCTTTGATTTGATCCCTTCTCTCATATGTGCTCACCTTCATGTTAGTTGTATGATTGACTGGGAGAATCATTGTATGACGAATTAATAGTGCTGTGGTAATGCTGTCCAAACCAATGATCTCACTCCTGCAGGAAAACGGCTTGAATCACTGGAAGAGCTAAGCAAACCAAACATAGCAACAGAAGCAAAACTCAATGAACCCCAAACATGCGCATAACCAAAACTATCCCTGTTCCGTTGATCCATTCGATATTTCTAAGGCGTTTTCTCAGTACTGTTCTGAATTTGAGCTCCATATTTATGCCATTGTAATCGTTTACTTGTAGTAAACTGCATTGTTCAGGTTACTTATGTTGAGATGGTTTACAGGAGCTTGGTAAAGTCCACAATATCCTCAGGATGATCACCTGTCTCACAACTTATAGAGGCAACAAGGCAAGAGAGAACATAAGGACTATTAGTATTGACTAAATGTAGTGCTAGTATTATAACCAAACAACACTTCATCAATCCCTAAACATAGATGAACTGCAAAAAGAATTTTCAGAGTTCAGTACACCAAGCTCCAATACAAGACTTTGATTGATGTCCCCCCTCTCAGACCCTGACTGATAGCTACTATCTGACCTGACAGAACCTTCTAATTAGCAAACCAACAAACTCCCCTTCCTCATCATCACTTCTTAAGACAACCCTCCCTCTTCTAATTGACTGTCTAGCTGCCAAGTTTTCCTCGCTAACTTGCAAGTACAACCATTGATTCATCTATTTCTTCTGCCCTCTCTTCCTCACCCTCCTCTATTCTATACAAACAAAAAAACATTCAGGGGAACCAATTAACCAATAGACAAAAAAGAAAGATAAAATAAAACCCCCGGGAAAAGCCCTAATGAACTAACGCCAGGATGCTGTCCTGGCGGTGATGGATGCTGACGGAAACCAACGCAGGCGATGATGGATGGAAATGCTGAAAAATACTGTCCCATGTCCATGGTGATGATGACGACGACGACGACGAAGACGACTGAAGCAACCATGCATGCATACATAGCAACATGTATACATATTCCTATATATCTAGCTATAAGGGAGACGAGACCGACCGAACGACCGACGGCGCGGGGACGTCAATCCCGGCGGCGGATGAACTGCAGGAGGTCGCAGGACGGGTCGCCGCTCCGGACAGCCTTCTGGCGCATCTCGACCACCTTCTTGTGGGAGTTGGAATGGATGGACGGCACGAAGGTGGGGCTGGCCGCGGGGCGGTACTCCGGGAATAGCCGGCCGGACTTGTAGCGCACGCCGCAGGCGTTGCAGAGCGTCTTGGGCCCCAGCGGCCCCGCGCGCCACTGCGGCGTCTTCTCGATCTGGCAATGCGTGCACCTCCTGACGGTGCCCTGCGGCTGCGAGCGCTCGCCGCCTTCCACGTAATCCGCATCGCCGTCGCCGTCGCCTTCAGCGTCAGAAGCCGCTGGCGCTGGCGCCGCCGGCTTCTTGGCCTTCTTCTTCTTCGCGGGCGCGGGGTCCGGGTTGGACTCGGCGATGCTCTCGGGGTCCGAGAGCGACGACGCGGCCGAGAACATCGGCGTCGGCACGAGGATGGTGGGCGGTTCGACGGCGCGTCCGCCGGCGAACGCGGACGGGCGGGAGCGCTTGCTCCTCGCGCGCGCCGGTATGACGAGCACCGGCGGGTCCGGCCTTGGCGACGTCACGGGCGCCGACCACGCGGACGACGACGACGAGGACGAGTTCGTCGACGACGACGACGCGGAGCCGGCGGCGGCGTTGGTGTTGCTGCTACCAGCGTTGAAGCCGTTGTGCTCGAGCACGGAGGTGGGGCTGGAGCTGCGGAACACCGCGTCGTCCAGCTTGTCCGGCAGCGGCAGCGGCATGTGGCCGTTGGCCGCCAGCGCGGAGCTCTTGATCGGCGCCGCGCAGGTAGTCATAGCCGGGAAGGCCGGCTCGTGCGGGATGGAGGCGTCGTCGAAGAGCCCCGACAGCCACTCCAGCTGCGCCATGTCCAGGTCCTCGCACTGCAACACAGACAGAACAATCATCGCCACACGTCAGTTCAGCAGGATGGTGCAAGATTCCGTTCGCAGCACAATCAATCAGCACTGACTGCAAGATTCAGATTCAGATGCAGCTTTTCTACCGCCGTGACATCGTTTTCACCACATTTAGGTAGCGTGACGTCGATCAGATTTGTACTACGCGGGCCCCATGGTTAATTTCGGTTGCTTAAAGCAGAGGTATAGTGCCAAGGGACTACCAGGAGCGCTGCAGAGGTTTAGGAGGAGTAGTTGTTGGGCTGGCGAACCACCAAAAGCGACAGACAGAGGCCCATCCTCCAACCAGGTTGTGGTGGTAACTTTGATCCGGGCAGACAGTGATACAGAGCACCGACACCCCCAACCACCCCCCAACCATCCGCCGCGCACGGACAAGTAGTCGCCGCGCACCGCGGCCCCCCGAGTGACCGACGCCGCCTGTTGGTTTGCGCGCGCGGGCCTTCAGTGGCGCCCAGCTGGTTTCAAATTTCATTGGTGATTCATTCACGGGACGGCTTTTTTTTTTTTTTGAATTTTTGAATGAGTGAAATGAAGTGGAAAAAGAGAGGAAAAAACACGACAGAATGGTGCAATGCTTCGTAGTACGATGGACACGGGCGGTGGTCACCAGCCACCGGCGCCGCGCCCGTCGTTCCGCCGGGGACTCACCGCGAAAACAACTTTACTCTAGTACGGAGTAGCCAAGAAGAGGAAGAGAGCAAACTCACGGAGCCAATGTGTCCGGCGCCGTCCTTGAACCCGTGCGCGCCTGCGACGTCCTCAAAGAACGCGTCCCCCGTTGGGGGCGGCACCAGCGTCGGTGGCTGCACCACCGCGGCGGACACCGGCGCATCGCTCCTCCTGGCTCCGACGTCGATGATGCGCGCGGAGATCGGGCTCCCGGGGGCCGGCGCGTCGAGGAGGAGCACGTCGGCGGCGGACTCCTCCTTGGAGAAGTCGAGCAGGTCGTCGATGTGGTCGAACAGGTCGCCGCACGTCGCCTCCAGGAGGCTCTGCTCCCGCGCCATCTGCTCCGCGAACACGCCGCTCGCCATCGGTCGGTCGATCGCTTGAGTTGCCTGCGTGCCGAAACGCGATCAGATATCTACGTCAATATATAAACAGGGTAGAGGCGCGCGGCCAGGGTGGAATATATCATCAAACTGGTTTGGATATATGCATGCATTGAATCGAATTGGTACTGTAATAGCACCAAAGATGTCGCCTTTGGATATAGCAGGAGATGAATTTGTACCCTTGTATTTTTGGCACACCGCCACAAATCCCTCCCGTTTCTCTTCTTGAATTCAAAAAACGGCAGCTTGCTAATCTACCCGACTACTCCTATAGCAGTAATCAAATGTTGTCTAATCTAATACTATGTTTGCACTCCTATCCTATGGAGGTGTAGTGTATATGTATGGACGGATGTACATACGGAGGAGGAGGAGAGGGGAGGAGGAAGGAGGCAGCGATAAATAACGGAAGGAGGAGGGGGTGGATTTTTATTTCAAAGTGACGGCAGGCCGGGCTCCATCGACGACGGGCAAATGTCCGCGGTGCATGAGGATGGCGGTGCGGGGCCCACGCACCATGTGAGCAGCGCATGTGACGGGTCCATTTTTCAACATTTCTTTCTTTATTCCGAAGCAAGAATAGGGCGACCAGCAGTACTCCATGCAGATACTACTAATACCACGGCAGCCCAATATTATTATTTTTAAAAAAATGTTTTTACTGGGGAGCAGTTGATACAAATGGGGTTGGGTTGATTCACCGGCAAGGTGGTGGCGGTGTTGGTGGTGTGCCGGTGTAAAAAGTCAAAGCGGCCAGCGCAAGGAACCTGTCAGAAAAGAGACTCGCGGTAGGTGACGTGGAGCCGCGCCATTGGTCTCGACGCGTCAATACGCTGCCACATGGCTGGCTGGCTGCTTCGCACCGAAGCAGCAAGCCCCTCGGTAAAGCAGCTAATTATGGCCAGGTCTCCGCTCGGGGGTGAAAAGTCCGAGGAATTCTATCGCTCGTCGCACTCATCACCTCTCACCGTGGTTTACCAGTACTAATTTGTTTATTTCCCCGATTCACCATTTGCGATGATCTGGTGAGGTGATCAGGCTCTAGGCCGGCAGTAATGGCCGGAATCTTTTTTGTCCCCCTCTCTCTTGATGCCTAGTAGAGCAGGCAGGTTTTTTTTTCACCCCCTCCATATTTGTGCATTTTCTCTCTCTCTCTCTCCTCAGCCTTGTCTTCTCCCCTGCTTCCAGAGAATTCAGACTGGAGAGGAGAGCATATCTGTAAAAGCACGATGAAGGGAGGGGGGGGTGAAAAAATACTTGTTCCAGAAAAGGACGCTGTGGAAAAAACCCGGAGAAGCACATCCAATCACCCTGTCAATTCAGTTCCGATTCACACGTTTCTATATATCCATCTACTAGGAGTGCTTGCAGAGGGAAAACGTCCTTGTAGTTGGAAGCTTCCCCCCTTCCCTCCCCGCCGGTCGCTCATGATATTCGCAGCGGCGGTCTTCATTCAAAAACAGTCCAAAACTTTGTCATTTTCTTTATTTTTTCAGAGAATTTAGATGGACGAATGGCCATCCAAAATGGCAACACAAAACTGCATGAAACCCACACAAAATGGAAGAAAATATGCAGCGGGTGCCTGTGCGACGGCGATCAACTCTTGCTAGTACTGTTCCGGATGGATGCAGAGGAAAAGGCAGAGGTACGGCAGGGAGTGGCAAGAAACATGAATGAATGGATGGTATTTCACGCACCGTCATCCACGGTTTGTTGACTCACCTGTGCGTGAATCGGCCGCTTGCCCTGTCCCTTGGAAACGAATACGATCCTTTGTCTGGCCGGCTTCGCTTGCTTCGGGGGCTGAAAGAAGATCTCTCTCTCTCTCTCTCTCTCCTAGGTAGCTGCCTCTGTTTGCACTCGAGCTAGCTGACCGACCAGGCGTCGCTGATCATGCAAGTAAATACTCCTACTCCTAAGCAGACCTGGCGGTGGGTGGGATCAACCTCTCTCTCTCTAACTCTCTCTCTAGTTGCACCCCTCCTCAGCCAGCATGACCGCGATGATTTGTGCTGGAGGCGAAGAAGATGAGAGCAAGCAAGGACTAGGTGGGTGGTGCTTGTTTTGAACTTCAATTACACGGAGGGAGAACTATGGGGAGCTATATAGGTGGAGGTAAAATGGAAAGGGGTGAGGAGAGAGGACTCAGAGGAGAGGAGGCGCGTGCGTGGGTCGGTGGAATTCAATTCCGGCCTCTCTGTTTGTGTCTCCCTTTCGCTCAGGAAGAGGACCAGACGAGGAAGAAGACGAAGGGCACTCACAGGAGAGAGAGAGAGAGGAAGAGAACAAGATTGGTCCGAGAGTATTATACTGCTCTACTAGGAGAGAGAGAGAGAGAGAGAGAGAGAGAGAGAGAGAGAGAGGGAAGAGAGAGGAGGCGACAGGGTGAGCGCAGATGATGATTTTAGTATGGGTGGAGAACGTGACGGAAGGTAACTAGCGCCAGCTTTATCAAGATCAACGGGGAGGACTGAGGAGGAGGAGGAGAAGCGGTGCTGGTAATAGCTCATGGTCATGGGTTTTGAACGCTGGAGCCTGGAGGCCAGGCAGGCAGGTTGAAGCGAGCGACGGGAGTGGCGCTCCACTACTCTCCCTTCTCACACACCATGGATGGACCGATGGTACTCCAATTAGCACGGCCGAGGCACGAGCAAGCAACCACTAACTGGTGCAGTAGTACCAAGCGACAGGGGCAACGTTAGGTGAGTCTCCCGCTCTCGCTGCTAGCTGTCGTCCCCCTCCCTGCCGGCTGCCGGCGGAGAAGCGTCGGAGCCATGGAATAAAGGGAAAAAAATCTACACTATGGCACTCCGCGTCGCGCGCGGCTTGGTGATGACAAGGACGCGGCGGACCCGCCTGCGCTGCAGCATGCGGTGCTGGATCGGTTCAGCGTCGCCTTCGTCCGCGTCCGCGCAATCGATCCCACGAGCACGGAGATCTGTGGCCGAACTGAGGTGAGACCGTGAGAGCTAGATGGTGTGCTTGTCCGCCTAACCGTACCGACGGTTTGGCCTGTGACCCAACCCATATTGCATGAGCGTGCGCGCGCCCACCGATCGGTTTAGTTTTACCAAACTTGCTAGCATCACACCCTATACATGTCTTTTTGTAAATGGTTACGACGTGTCCTCGCAAATTGGCATCAACTTAAAGGGCGCGCGAGTCGGTGATCTGTGCAGGCCTAGCTAGCCAGGACCTAGGACCGTGGGGGTATCTAGCAAGTGAACCGTGTCCTGCCCGTGTGATTAATCAAAGAGCTGCGGTTAAATAGACAGCGGGAAATACTAATCAGATCGCTCGCGCGGAAGAGGAAAAAAACGAAAAAGGAGAGATTAAATGTTGGGAGAAAAGAAGCGGCCGTGGGGAAGAAAGGAAAGTGACCGCGCAACCGATGGTGGTTCGAGCCACTCTTTTTTTTTTTCTTTCTGTTGCTGCGCTCGCAAATCATATGACAGGACCCACACACTTCGCAGCGTAACTAACTTGGGTTGCACTCCTCCTCCGCTGCATCACCGGCCGTCTTGTGTGCCTTGAACTTTACTCACGCCCGACCCAGTCTCCTGCTCCTCGGCTCGCTCTCACTCCGTCAGTCGAGAGTCCTACAGCCGGCCAGCCTCGATCGATCGCCCGGATTGGCCGCCGCGTCCAAAAGGAAAACAACTTTTGGTTAATTATTAAGCTAAAAATTTTATTCTTCTAACGATAACAATTTTAAAACGGAGAGAGCCGACGGCGGCGGAGGGCAGTCGGAGCACCACGGCGGAACAATAGCGGCCGGCAGAGTCAGGTCGCTTGCCTGCGCTCGCGGGAACCAAAAGGAAAACCTCGTGTGCCACGAAACAGCGTTCGCAATGAAGCTACCGTGCTACGGTACGCAGCTGGTTGCCCCGCCTGAGACGCCCAGGTACGCGGTTGGCTGCGGGCAACGCACGTACGCTGGCAGATGGATCATGGACGCGGCCGATGGGTGTAACTCACGGGACCAGCGCCCTGCACGCAGCGGCCGGTAGACCGGTGCTCGCTCGCTGCTCTCGTTGCTGTTGCCAGCCATCGATCGAGGCAACAAAATGCCGTGATCCGATCCGCGCTGTCACGGGAAGCAAGCACGCCGCGGTCACCAGCTCCGCAAAAAGGGCCAGCGAGACTGCTGGGCGCCGCTGCTGCATAATTTGGATCGGATTAGCTAGAGGATGCTGTAGTAATAGTAGTAAATAGGCAGTTCTGGCATACTATTATAGAACTGCCCGCGTCGATCCCGAGGGAAGATTATGATTGCGCAACATGCGTGCCTTCTTGTTTGTTTAACGAATCGAACCGCAAGCGGTGTGTCTAAAGTTACTACAGAGCAGTGCTAATGAATCTTTCTAACGATTCTTCTGTACAAAATGATTATTTACATAGATACTGTAGGTAATAACGGTGTCTAAAGTTACAGACTACAGAGCAGCCCAATCGCTCAAGGGACAGGCATGTGTCGCCGTAAATTAATCCTAGATAATACGTACGGTGGCGCTGTCCGCTATGTGGCTGGCCTGGTCACTGGAGCCGGAGCACTCACTCATCTCCTAGCTCGAAATGGGATCGAGCAACATGGGAGTGCGGGTAACATGCGGCGTGTCCTCCTCTTGGGTCTTGGCGTAGCGTGACTCGTCCTAAATTTGTGGTTAGATCGCCCGATCCCGCTTTCCGGTGGGTGATCGAGCGAGCATATATATATATATAAACATGAACATAAACAAAGCGAGCTGATGGATGGATCAACCCCCCAGTGACCGATCGACCGAGAATCAGTTTGACACTGATAGATGGATGCTTATGAATTAAACAACCGAATGGCCGGGGGTAAATCAGCTGAGGAGTGAGCTGAGTCATGCGCTCATGTGCGTGTGATCCACGGACGGGGTCGAGGGAGAGGGAGGAGCATGTGGATGCAAGCTCACCTGGGCTCCCTCTCTCGTTAATTCGGTGCCCGGTCGCTAGCAGCTGCTGCTGTGGAGTATAAGCTGCGTGCAAGGATGCCGATCCATCTCACTCGCCCGTGCACGTCGCTGCCCGCGCCGTGCGTGGTCAGCGCAACACTGATACAGTCGTCAGATTCAAAGGTAGCAGTATCATCTCATGTGCGCCTCGCTCTATTCTATTCTAGGAGTACTCCGCACAGTGCTGGCTAGAGATGGTGGTTGAAGATGACGCATTGGCCGGAGATCGAGAGCTTGATCCGAAAGTAACTGTCTGCCCTGGGCTAGAAAGCTAATTAACGCGCTGGAAAATTTTTGAACTGTTGAGTTTTACCTGGTCGTCGACCGTCTGATCGATTAGCAGCTATGTTTCTTGTGAAGAGTTGACCGTCGATCCTAGGTAACGAGTAACAACTGCTGCAGGTGACTGATTCCTCTGTCTCGCACCAGTCACATGTGTTGAAGAGGTAATCTTACATGGATGGTTGAAGAGGTAGCAGTACTTTCAACATGGTGATTCGTCGAGCAGTTCTTCCAGCCTGTATGTGCGTGTCCAGCATGCTCGATCGTCGCAGTTTCCTTCCACCTGCGTGAAAGGTCCGTGGTTCGGAGGTAACAAGTCGTTTGAGGCGCTGTCACCATGTCGATCCATGAGCTGTGAGTAGAAAGCGCGCCATTCTTGCACGTCATGTGATCTGCAATTCCTTTTCCTTTTCTCATTTTTTTAATTGTGCTAAAAAAAATCTGTGTTTTTATTTTCCCTTTTAATTTACGTATGTGGTGCTTTTGAGGTTTGTATCAATCAGTGTATTTATGGTGGGGTTAGACCACGACTGAATTTTTTTTTATAATTACCTTGATTGGAGAATTTTCCAAGGCAAACTTGCTAAAAGATGCACTAGAGGTTTCCTTTCCTCTCTAGTTCCTGATGTAGGAGTATTTTCTGCCCAGCCGACCATGCTATGCATTTGAAATCCCCGCAGAAAAATGCTACTCCTTTGAACAGAAGACTGTTCATCACGGTCACCCTAGCCGTTGATCTGGATTGCCGAATATGGAAGCAAACTAGTTGACCGGGAGCTGTTTCCAAAACGGGACGCGGAGGCCGATGAGAGCCGACGAGTAGACGAGTTGTACTTTCCAGAGCTAGTGCGCATGTGGCGACGCAAAGCGAACTGGTCGGCCTCTGTCTCGCTCTCGGTTGCCGCGTGCGCTGCACTGGGCGCGCACAGCGCGGAGACGGAGACGATTAGCCTGCAGAGGAAGAGGCCTGGATGGAGTGGAGAACGTGGGTTTGCTTCCTTTCACCGACGCCTTGCCAAAGTCGCCATGTTACCCCCGCACGTTGCCGCGACCTGCCTGCCCTTTCTTTCCTTGGGGATCACCATCCCATTCCATTCATCATTCAAGGGTATCCATCCTCATCTGGTCGTGGCACTCTCCTTTGTCACTGCAGCGAGGTCCCACCGCGAAAAGGATAACATAATTACTGCAAGTGCGTTGCACAAGGCACAATGCAGGGCTGCCGATGCTCACACGCGTTTATGCTGCTTCCTGCTCGAGATTAAGGGTGTGAGTGAGCGAGTGATGCGGGAGCACGCAGGGATCACGAAGCCGAATACTACGTGGAGCACACAAAAAAAGGGTAGTAGGAGTATTGTGGGAACAGCAAAGCAGCTCAGAGCCAGGGGAGCAACGCGGTCGGTCGGCACGTGACGGGAGATTCCGGCAGGTGCTGGACGGAACCCACGCCATGCGAGTCCCAGCTCGCCACCACCGACGGCGATCGACGCGCTCCCTGCCATCGCCGCCGTCGGTCGCGGATCCGACAGCTCAAAAGCAGGCACGACATTCGGTTCCAACTTCCAGGCGCGCACATCGCGGCGAGACAGACGAGGGAAAGTACAAGAGAGCGAGAATTTCTCCCGGATTTCTCAGCCGCGCACCGAATTTCCCCGGCTCGATCGTTCGCGATCACGACATGAGCACCACCAGAGCAAGTGAATGGCAGGTGGTGGCGCTGTCGTGCTCCGTGTGTGGGAGCACCGAGCAGGCGAGCACCCATACACCGCGCGCAGGAAGGGTTTCAAGTTAGGTGCGGTGCAGAGAGACCGGCCTGGACTGAAATGTCATGGGGGATCAATAAGCAAACTGGAAGATGGAGACAGCGCGGGGGGGCTTTTGGACGCTTCCTTCCTCCGTCGGCTGCCGATGGCGACCCGTCCGCGCGTATGCCATCATACAGCTACATACGTACGTACAGATATACATCGCCTCGCCGCCCATTTCCATTTCGTTCGGTCCCCATCCACGTACAACTACAGTATTTTCTACTGCTTCTACAGGTATGGCGTTGTATAACGGTATGGGACGCAACGGCAGCGCGCGCTTTTGCCAGCTGTGCGCTCGTGATGACCTCCTGTAACACCGACCTGGCATCGCCCCTGAATCCGACGTGCCACTTGCAGCCCATCCTCGGTCACAGCCGTGCACCCCGCTCCCCGCGCAACCTGACGGGACGTCCACATCGCTACGTCACCGACCGGTAATTGCACCGCCATCAGTTGCGTGTTTATAATCGCGATACTAGTAGAGGGAATACTCCTTATATGAAGCATATGCTGCTGTTGCGACTTCGTAATCGATCAACACCTAAAAAGTGTATGTGTACTACTGCAAAATGGACTCGTATGAACACGGCCTCGCACCGACATTTTAAGTACTATAAACAAATGTGCATCTTTATAATCAAAACTTGTTTATGTATCAACTCTCAAATCAGAATTCGGTGTATTGGACGGGAAAGCTGGTAGTAGTACATATTGCTTCCAAGATACGGCCAGCTAGTCACACCATTTCCGTTAGTTATGAGTATAATTCATTCAGTGATGCAATTCCAATCTGTGATAATGGCCATGGGGTACAGGAATCGCATGCTCAACTGAGGCAGGTGTTTTTTTTAAAAAAAAACATGAAAAGCAGGTTGAAGGGAAGACTAAACATGGGGTCACGTCGCTCGCGTGTTTGATATTAGGGTTTGGAGATGTACATGTAAAAAGGTAAATATATTTTTTACGATTGAGGGTGTCTTTTAAATCAGACATGTAAAAGTAAATATGTTTTTTACGATTGAGGTGTCTTTTAAATCGGTATGATGTCTCCTTTTTATAGAGGTGTGATCTTATCCCATAAAGTTGTGATTCTATTAATTAAAAAAGTAATCAACCTGATTAGTTACTAAAAATATGTTGACGTCAAAAAAATTCGAATCAACGCACTGCGCGCACATCCACGTGTGAAACGAAGGGATCGTCTAGGTACAATCCCAATGGCACTAAAAAAATCAATCTTAGGAGGGATCCTGTCGGAGTGAGACTTTTGTAGGGTTGATCGAGCTCAGCAGACCAGCCGAATCCTTTTCACACGTCGTCGAGACGGGAGAAGAACAACACGAGGAGTCAAATAAGGGGATTAGGGTTTAGATAGATACATACATGTAAAGGTAAATATGTTTTTTTACGATTAGAGGTGTCTGCTCAATCAGCGTGAGGCATATTTTTATAAAGGTGGGATTGTCTTACCTCGTAGAGTCGTGATTCTATTAATTAGAAAAGTAATCAATCTGATTAGTTACTAAAAACTGTCGAACCAACTCCACTGGAGTATTTTGCACTGTGTCAAACACTCCGATCACTGAACACTCCGATATGTGTAAATCTCCGAGAACCGAGATGGCCTGCTGGATAGTCCGACGTTGTGCTAGACGTTTCGGTGCACAAAACACTTGAACTGGAGAGGACTCGCCGAACACTGCAGCATCTGTACCAGATTCTTCGGTGGATGAAACATCTGAAACCTGAGAGAGCTTACCGGATACTTCGACATTGTGTTGAATAATTCGATGGTTTGCAAATTTTAAGTGTCAACAGAAACGTCGCTGCAATGGTATAATTTCTTCAGCAAAATTACTCGATTAGCAACCTACATGTTTCCAAATTTAAATTTAGTCTCCATAATATCGGTTACGAAATGAGAAAACGTACAAGGAAAGCAAATCACAAAGGGAAGCAGAGGAGCGTCGGTGGGGTCATGTGGGGATCGTACGAGAGTAGTATATTCTAAACACGGCCACCAATGAAATCCTCGCCGAATTATATAAGGATACTCCAAAATTTAAACTGTAGGAGCGCAGTGAATCAGGCGCCGGTGATGATACCTAGGCACTGTAGATACGTTCCGCGCGCCCGCCGGAGCGTCGGCCACCGACACGGCGACTCCACCGGCTGCAGCCTGCGTCCGCCACCGGTCGCCGCCGGTGAGTGAACCTTCTTTGTTTTTCTGCTTCTACGGGGAAAATAGAATTATTCACGAATCGGCCTCGGGATTTCCACCCAAGCAGAGATGTCAAATGGTCCCGGTCAAATCGCCCCACCCACAGCTACACTAGCAGCTGAACTTATTTTTATTATTACTCCCTCTGGACGGCTGCCGTATCTCAAACAAAATACCCCCTCCATTCAGTAATTACTGATGTTTAGGACAACAAAAAACAACTAAATAAAACCAAATTGTCTCAAACGTCAGCATTTATAAAACACAGGAGTACTATAGAATACTATATACTTACTCCGTATGACCGAGGTGCTTCCTAGTATACGTCTGTTGCTCGACAAATGTATACTTCTTGAAGTGGTACGTACACCATGACAAACGAAGGAGCAATTGGAAGGTACTGACAAAATAGGGTGACTTCAATCGAAGTTCTTCACAATCGATGGACTAACAATATTTCACAGTTGATCTTGACAGCTGCTTTTACTTTTTCACATGAGTACGCTGCAGGTAAATGGTTTCTGAACTGTATACTTTTCATTTCAAAATTGATAGACTAACAATAATTCTCACCTGCTTGCTTGCATTAGCAGTATGCCGTGCGCATGTGGACCGTGGAGTATCCTTTACTACTAAAAAACAATGTCGTCCGATCTGAATCTCAAAGCAATGTAGTATACGTAGTGATGGTATAATGTTTGGTGCAAAAGGAGGTCAAAAAATTGCGTTAAAATTCGTTGAGCCACATGCATTAAGCACAGATCTATCTACCATGTTGCTGGTGCGGTGGCGATGATGAGGGGGAGAGGCCTCTTCCAGAACAATGCATGGATGCAGCCCATGTGAGATGTTCTTCAGCAGCTCAGCTCCCATCCGAGTCTCCCCCCACTCCCACCCACTCATCAACCGCAAAATCTCTTCCATTTCTCCTCGATGAGATCAGCGACTGGGCTCTACAGAAAACGTTATAAGCAACGCGCCAACAACCACACAGTTCAGAAAGGGGGTTGCCAGGTTGGTGTCAACCAAGCATAAAGACCACAGCCCTGGCATGCTACCAGCTTCTTGTTAGCATGCATCAGTCTCAGGGTGCATCTCATAGTTTAGGATTCAAGCTTTGTCATAACAGTATGGATGTCCTGCAAGCTACTAATCAAGCAGCTGATCAGGAGATAAGAGAGGAAAACGCATGATGAAATTGCAGTTCAAAAGGTACACGAATGTAACTGTAAAAAAAAACTGTAGCACAGAAGTACCTGAAAAAAATTCTGTTGCAGAATGGTTCCAGAAGCAAACAAGTGAAGCAAATTTGAACAGTAACCAGTTATACAAATCTTAATAATCTGTAATATCTGTGCGTATAATGGTCACATGATTCCTTATAAAAACATGAGAATACAAGTAGAGCTCGAAAAGGAAAAATGTATATTCCAAAAATAGCGTTAAAGGTCTATGAATATAAATTAATCCTCCAGGCTACATGTCAGGAGCTCTGGGTCAGTTCATGTGGAGTTTCAACTTCGTAGCCACTTTGCAACATGACATAACTGTTACATACCATTTACAGAATAGCTTCCGCTATATACCAATTCTGTACATGTGACTGAGCAATTCAGGCATCTGTCCAGTATCTATATACGTAAACACTTAGAACTCAAACCTTGGGCACTAGCTTCATCATGAAGTTGTATTGCACTCCTTTAGCTATCTTAGGTTCTGGCCATTTAGCTCCTTCTGGTACGCGGATACATTTGAAACCTTGATTTTTGTACAGGCGCAAGGCAGCAAGGTTGTTTACATCACAATGCAATGCCATGGTCCGGCATCCCCAGGCCCGTGCTCGTGCCTCTGCTTCTTGGACCAGCATTTTAGCAATTCCTTTTCGACGCTCCTCCTTTCGAACAGCAACATTTGCTATGTACGCAATTCCTGTCCTGAACATGAAAAAAATATTTGCGCATGCACATATAAGATAAAAGTAGCATTGCAAGATAGTCTTAGGATCTAAAATCTAATATTTTATATAGTGGATACAAAGAGAACATGGAGCAATATTTATGTAGGAAAAAAATATTTGTGCTTCCACATAGTACTGTCTAAAGTTAGCATAGCAAGACAGTCTCAGGATATAAAGGCTAATACTTTCTACTGTGGTAAACCTAGACAGTAGATGAAATGGGAAGGTGCGAATATTAAATTAGTTAACAACACTGAATAGAAACAACAAACTGTCAATATAACTAAACTCTCATTATATTAAAACTAACACAGTTTTTTCTCCTTTCTTTTGTTGAGCAGTGTTTGCTAAAAACTATGTACATCGCATCTAACTGTTTTTTTCCTTTACAATAGTTGCCTTATCTTCTGCAGTTATTGCTTTGCCGAAAACTTTTAATGGTGATAAAACACAAGTTTTCGCCTCGATCTAATAAAACAAATATTCAGATTCAATTCACCATTCACAAGGACTTTCTTGTGTGGCGATGAACCTAAAA
>BCLH01000095.1:111980-197167 GCA_001602315.1 Zoysia pacifica
GTTCACACAAAATTAATACTTAAGAATCATAAAGTTTTTAGTTGTAGTTAGATTAGAATCAGATTTGAGTGTGCATCTTGATTCAAGTGGTCCAGCATTTCTGAAAAAGCTGCGCAATTTGTTGACCTTTCTTCATGGATGAAATCAAAACAGGGCCTCATGGAATACTTTAGGAATTTGATCATTGCACTCCTTCCTTCATTCACTATTTTGAGGGAAGAGCACTTTATGTTAAGAAACAAAATATATTAAGAAACAAAATATACTATCTAGCAAGATAAAGAAGAAAGCTTTGGAATAAGAAATGGTGCTAATAACATGAGTCTATAGCTCATATCCTTCTGTATTACGGTAAAATTTATAGCTAGCATCCTTCTGTATTAACAATGAGAACGTCCAAGACTTGAGGAGAATTTTTTTTTTTGTTTTTTCCTGGATATTTTTGTCTCGATTTCATTCACTCACTAATACCTATATGCTTCATCAATCAAGTAAAGAAGTACCTTCGCTGCTTCAGAGGTCCCCTTCTTGGAAGATAGTCTGCCACTGTATCAACTGTAAGAATGCCAGCTATGGAGCCTCTACTGAGACTGTATTTCTGAAATGCAGCATCACTAGGATCTCCACACTCGATGTTGAATTTACTATTTACAGAGTTAGAATTGACTGCGACAAGGCAAGTCCTCATGCACCCCAGTGGAACTGAAAATCCCGACAGTAGAGCAATGTAACGGTCAATCCGTAGAACAAGGTCCAAGGGGAATTTGTAATCCGGAAAGAATGAACTGCAATGAGTGTCTGCTACTTCCCAACAGTCCTCCAGCCTTGCATCTCGGACAACAATTTCCGGGCACAATGAAGGCAACAATTCAACTGCCTGGCTAGCATGGCAAACTCCTGTAAACGTAACAAAGAGATATCACTTAAAACAGCAACACACCAGCAAAGTGAGATATCCGCTGCTATGAGGATCTACTAAACAAATATGTTAATGCATAGATGAGCAAATATATTAGGTTCAATTTGCCAACTTAGGTATGTTTCAGGAGGTACGGGGGACATGCATGAACTATGTTATAAGCTAAATTAACCCAATTGGCGCTCATACACCTGCCTAACGAAACATTTTGAGCGCATGCGTCCATATGATACATCAGTAAGATACCAACGTACTCACTAAACCCAATTTATTACATTCTCAGTCAGGAGCCACACAACAACGACGCTGAATTAACTAAAACAGTAAGCTATTCGGAACGCGCTAATTCAATCAATTAATAGCAATTTAAGGCGCAATTGCAACAACGGCTTCAGTGATCAAATGCTAAGAATTGCCGAATCGTAATGATTGGGAATTCGTGGGGAACCTGCAGCGGGTCTGTAGGCGAAGGACGGGCCGCGATGGCACCGGAGAGACGCAGTAGAATGGCGGCAGCGATCGAGAGACGGAGAGGAGGCGGAGGGCGACGGGGAGCGAGACAGGGTCAGAGCCGGCGACATCATCCCTCCCTCCGCCTCGGCTCCTCCGCGCCGCTCTTCGCTGTCTCTCTCCACGGATTTTTTTAATCCACCCTTCAGGGCAAGCCCAGACTGAGAAGCATGTAAGTTCCGTCTTCTCGTGTCATTGGCGTAAAGTCTTCACAGGTCGGAGACGGATCACGATCGTCGGCAGTCGCCTTCCCAGCAGTCACGCGAGCAGTCGCCTTCCCCGTCGTCGATCCCGTCTGCGTGCATCGTGGGGCTGTAGATCCGTCTGAAGGCTCCGAACGCAGCTTCCAACTAAGCGCATGAAAGAAAAACCGAGTGGAGATTAGAATATAAACAGCTAATAAAAAATAGAAAAAAATAATATATAATCTATTTATTCACTTTTAGTTGTCATTCCAAACATAAATTAAAAAAAGAGAGTAATAGTAAGAGAAAATTATATTAGAAAACGTGTGTTTGCAAGTGAGAAATGTGTTAGAAAAAACCTTTTTTCAATGCATTTTTATATCTTCTCAACAAGTTTCTCATTTCCAGCATATTTTTATCTTTCTAACATATATTTCTCATGTACAAATACACCATAACTTTTAAATACTCTTTATCTGTATTTAGAACACACATTTCTCACTTTTAAACACACATTCTCTCTTTCCATTGTCTTCCCAACACATCTTTAATTTTTTTAAATGCACTTCTTTTATTTTACCAACGCATCTTTCTCACTTTCAAACACACTTTCTTTTTTTCTATTAATTTCAAAACATATTTTTTTTTTCACTTTCAAACGCAATATAACTCTTTTAATATATTTTTCTATCTTCCTAACACACATTTCTCACTTTCAAACACATTTTTTCTATTTTTATTATCTTTTCAACACATTTTTCTCACTTCCAAACACACCGTAACATTTTTCAATACAATTTTTATTTTTCCAACACAACTTTCTCAGTTCCAAAACATTATATACCTCTTTTATATATAATTTTTTTTCTTTCTGGCAATTTTCTTTAATTCCAATGCTAGAATGACAAGACAGACTATGTTTTATTCTTTCTATTTCTATTTCTTTTTATCTGTTCATATCTAATCTCCATTCGATTTTTCTTTGACCTTCTTACTTGGACAGCTGCGTTCGGACCGATCGATAGCCCCACGATGCACGCAGATGGGGAAGACGATGGGCTCGCGTGGCTGCTGGAAAGGCGACTGCCGAGATCCGGATCCGTCGGAGACAGGGTATTCTAGACTCTCTTTTTTTATACTCGGTATTCTAGACTTTTGGAACCCCTTTCGCCTCTGAAGTCTGTTTGGAACGGAGAAATTCTTCTAATTTCTATAATTTTCTGTGAAATTTTTCTGCATTTTAAATAGGGTCTAATTTGGATGACAGGTGTTAACAGTGACCCAGCTTTTTACCTGAACTCTTGTAGTTTTGACCACGATTCAAATGTCCTTTGGATAGTAGTAAGATTTTTCTATGAAATAAACTGATTCATATGAAATTCCTATGAAAATCATGACCTTAGTGTTTCACAACTAAGAAGTTTATTTAGTTTACACAAAAGCCTCCAATTTGGGTCGGAATATAGGCATTTGAATGCTCAAGCGGAGATCACAAGTCGAAGAGACCACAACTGCTAACTGAAGACGCCAAAACAGCTGTCAAACTGTCCAAGAGGATTTTCTCAAAACTTTGCAGTCAAGCATAGGCGCGAGGGCTGTTCTGCCTCCTTTGCATCACAAGTCGTGTTGCCAGGGTTTTGCCAGTAAGAACACTGAAAGTAGCATGATAAATACAGTAGCTCATTTCTGTACATTAAAATTATGACCACAGCCTCCTTTGCTCAGATTGATCAGGCAAACGAAAGTTCCATTTCAATTCTTTACTCTTGTTATAATGTGATACCAAATGAGAAAGTATCAATTGACCAAATTCCTCTATGGACTATTCTAACTTCTTTCCAGACTACGCCAGCCTTGTCGCCTCCACATCACAGTAATGTATCAGAGCACTGTTAACACAATCATCACTTCACTCGTGTGGATTTGCCTCCCAACAAACCTGTAAATTAAGAAATGGATATATTTATCACACCTACTTCTAATACAAGTAAAAATTTGGTGTAAAGTGCACCACTTTAACAAGACAATCTTTAACATTTCAAAGTCAAACAGATGTCATGTTTACTACAAAGTATAATGGCCGAGTCTTCTTAGTTAGAAATTATTACCTAGGAGAGTTCATGTAGTAGTTTCAGCAGGACCTCTCACTTCCAGTACTTGCTTTTGGCGACATTCTCTCTATAAATTGTACACAATGTTACTTACCATAGAAGAGAAACTTAATTTGATAATGTGCACATCGAGACTATGCATAACATAACATTGTAAACTGCATGTAAATCAAGACAACAATGCACACATGATCAAAGATGTGTATCTGCCTCATTGCAAATGAGGAAAAAGATACAGGTGGATGCTCCTCAAATGGTATTTGGAGGGAGGGAGGGTGATTTGAAAGGCACAACAATTTTTTTGTCAAGAAACAATATGCTGTAAGCCTGTAAGCCTGATAAAATTCTTCTTTCAAGATCCCCAAACAGGGCTACTTTAATGCAATTGTGTAATAACTCCTGAAGTACTCCCTCATTATTTTTTGATGATGTCGGTTCGTTTAAATTTGAGTTAACCAATGTCATAAGAAAAGAACAGAGGGGGTAACACTCTGAGCTACATGATTCTTTAATATGGTAGAGGCACAGTAAACTGTGGGGCAAGATAGAACTCCCCTTTATTTTCTATCTATTTTCTTGAGGGATCCTCCCATATAAAAAATGTCCCCAGTCTAAATCATTCTTGGCTGATAACAACATTAGACAATCAAGTTGAGATGATCTAGTTTGCATATCTGTACATGCCTGTACGAGCATGAAGAAAATAAATCAAGAGACGGGATATTATGATGAGCACGCCACTGATCAGAGAATAGTGTGTGATATCAAATTGCAAAGGAAATTTGGTTCAATTGATTTAAAATGCAGATGCCGTGAGAACGTACATCTGTTCCAGGAAGCAAAAAACCCAATTTAACACCCTTATTGGCTTGCAATTAAGAATTACTCCGTACACAGTAATCCTATATAGGAAAGGGGAAAAAATAAGCAATCAAACTCTCCCGGAGCCCGCTCCCTAGCCACGGAGGCATTTCCTCAAACAGCCAAAGCGTGCACACCCAACAGCAGCGATCAGCAAGGGAAGGAACCAATTAAGATAAGCAGCACAAAGCATTGCATAGCATGGCTACGACCACTAGTGAAAGTATAAATAAAGGCTAACGCACTAGTTTTAGCGATGGTAAGGCGGAGGACAAAGGATGGAATACCCTGCGTTCCCAGTAGGGGTGGAAGCAAACGAAGTCGTAGACAGGGGAGATGGTGTTTACAAGCACCAGGTTGACGCCCAAGAACACCAGCATCCCCGTCATCGGTCGCGCTCGATGCGGCATCTCTGTCCTCGATGGCCAGGGGAGCACGGGGCGTACCGGGTAGCAGAGGCGCGCTACCGACCGACCGTGGCGGGGATACTGGGGTGAGAGGGACGGTCGTCGGGAGCGGGAGCGTTGCCCGTCGGCCGCAGCAGGAAGAAGGGGCAGTAGAGCCGCGGCAGTCAGTCGCGGCGCGGGGCGGCGGAGCTGGGAGCGAGAGGGAGAGGCGGCGCAGCCACCGGCCAGCGGTCGGGAGGGTTTTCCGTGGGCCCAGCGATCTGGAATCTGGTCCGCTCCTCGCGATCAACGGTGAGAAAGAATTACAAATCTTCCCAAAAAAGCTTCCTTGGATCGCGATCTAAAATAACTTGATCGCTACTGTTGATGCGTTCCAAATATTACAGTGAACCCTCTGTGTATTTCGTCACTACTATAATGCTGCTCACTTTTCTAGAAGAAATATTGCAGGAGTACATTTATATAATTGTCGAGATAACGTACACCGAGTAATCAATAGATCGCGCTTGGACGCACAAAGCCTCAAGTTCGAGATCGGGCGACCACGGGTTTCGACCCCTAACCGACGATCTACGACAGTCACGTCTTAGCCGCGCGGGCGTGCGAAGACCCCGGCTTTGGAAGGCCGATCTCTAAGGAGCGACCCCTGGGAAGTAGGTACCGCATTACGGTACATTTACTTTGACAGATAACTGCCATCCGTTCTAACGAGACGGGACAAGATTCATCACGGTGACACTTCAGCAGAAAGCTGCAACGGCTGTTAGACAAGATATGATAGCACTGTAGTCGGCGCAGTAGCGCTGGACGAGCATCACAGTGTCCGTCGCTGCATACGATGCGACGGGTCACGACCATGCCTGGACGAAGCAAAATGATGACGTCAACAACGAAAGGGCTCACCTGTCAACAAAAAAGTATGATCATGTAGGACCCACCACTTATAACCTCAGGGTCCTCTTCTATATTAAGGAAGGCCCAGGAAGCGCAAAAAAAGAGCACGATATCACCACGAAGCAACGGTCACAAACACACGAAAGACAAAACTACGAGTTCCATTAGAGTCTAGGATCTTTGCATCCTTTCGAGTAAGCACCTCCACTCACCCACATTTCGGATACTCTCATAAAGAGAGAATTTCGCCTTTGTAATATTATCATTGAGATAATCTGTTCTTTAAACGTAGGGTATTACACCGCTCGAGGTGACCCGAACCAAATAAAAATCTCTTGAGTCTTCTTTAGATTAGGCCACATCGAATCTGAAGGCACATCTCCCTTACGATCGTATATTTACTGCAATAATGATTCTTATTGACTTTCTGAAGCACCGTCTCTGTTTATACAATCCGTAGTAAGTACTACTCTCCGTAACTTTTTTATAAATTATTTAAGGTGCAGCATAGAAATTAAAAAATTTAAAAAATGAAATGTTTCGAAAATAAAAAGAGAAAAAAATAAAAATATATTAAAAAAAGAAAAAATTTATTAAAAAATAAAAATAATTTATAATTTAAAAAATTTAAAATAATTTATAATTTAGAATGGAGGTAGTAGGATGCTATTGTAGCTGGTCAGTTATGATAATTACTGCGATAGTAAAAAGAGTTCGTTGGCTAGTGAGCAGCAGGGTTTAAAAAACCGTTTGAGCCGCGGAAACCACTCGAGAGCGGTTTAACGAAAATGTAAAAACCGTGAAAACCGTTATAAAAACCGAACAAATTCAAAAATCAAATTTTTGAAAGAAAACCGAGCGGTTTTTACGGTTTACTGTTTTTGAATTTGAAATCAAATCAGTTCGAACGGTTTTTCAACGGTTTTTCGGTAAACCGCTTGAGCGGTTTTCAAATTTTCAAATTTTTTCAAATTTTTAATTTTTTTAAAAAATTTTAAAATAAAAACCGGTCAACCGTAAAAATCAAACCGCAGCGGTTTGGTCGAAAACCGCGGTTTTCGAGCGGTTTTGTGAACCATGGTGAGCAGGCCCGATCATTCTTTCCTATTGTGGGCCTACATGTCACAGAGACGCTCAATCGGATGGGCCCATTCATCCATTCGGCCTCAAGCAGCGAGGTGCGGACATTCCCAAGCGGATTCTCGAGTCGAGTTGTTCGCTCGCCATTCGTGGACACGGGTGACCCGGTGGTGCCTTGCGCGGTGAGCTTCTCGGGGTGGGAGTACGACTGTCCACTGCTCCTTCGCACTCGAGCTTCTGGTGGTGCCACTGCCACCGCTTTCGTAGAAGCTTTTGGGCCCATGCGATGGCTGCGCTGGTGCGACAGCCCGTGCTCTGCGCGGTGACCGGCGGCGGCGGCGGAAAGGACAAGTGGGCGCCGCAGCCGCCGCGGTGGGGTCGGAACAAGCCGAGCTTTCTGCGGCCCTCGGGCGGGAATGGCGGGCGAGGAGGTGGGGGTGGTGGTGCGCTGGACCAGGTGCTGGGCGTGCTCCGCCGCGACCGCGAGTTCCTCCAGGCGGCAGCCGGCGCCCCGCTCCGCGACGTCCTCTGGCTCCGCTTCCTCGAGAAGAAGCGGCGGCGGCAGCGGAAGCAGCCGAAACCGGAGCCCAGACCTTCTCAGCAACCGCAGATTCTTCAGCAGAAGGAGGAGGAGCCGGCTTGCAAAGCTCCAGCCTTCCCGCTTCCCTCGTATCAACCAGGTTCCTCCCTGCTCACCGCCCACGAAGGCACAGCCCAGTTCCACTCCGTTGCACGCACATTGTCTTGTTGCTGATAACATTTCTCCCCGTTTCTGTAGGGTTGTCGTGCGCCGAGATCATGATGGCTGACTTCCAAGCCCTCAAAGTGTACATCGGTAGCTCTCAGAAGACTATTGCGCGGCGATTCCTCGGAAGCAAGCGGCAACCAAAATCTCAGGAACAACCTAAACCCAAACCTCAGGAACATCAGAAAGAGCAGCAGCAGATCCTTCAACCCCCGGCCTTCCCACCGCCGCCCTACCCTCCAGGTTTCTGGCGCACACAATGCAGCAAGCAAGTTACATCGTCATATTGTTGGCTAATTTTCCATATTGTTTACTTGGTAGGTTTATCTTGTATGGAGTTGATGATGGCTGATCTTGAATCCCTCAAAATGTACATCAATTACTTCTCTACCATCCTCACTACCCCGCTTCCGCAACATTATGATCCTGCCCTCCTTGCTCAGTACTTCGCATCACGACCTCATATCCTTGCGTTTCGCACCATTCAGGTAGAGATTAATTACTATTGAGTTTCACCATGCTTTTAGTGAGTTATACTTTTTGGAATGCTGTAGCTACTACCTCAGCTTTCTGTCCATCTTTGCTCTGCAGATATTGTTTGCATTTTTCTTAGCTATGGTGAAGTTGCAAATTTCTAGGAGAGTCAAGTTGACCACAGATTCCACCTATAACAGTGGCTACAATACTTCTCAATACATGGTGGGGCAACTTCTTAAGGAGACGTTTCTTGATCTTGGACCTACTTTTGTTAAAGGTCAGGCAGTCATGTTTGATAGAACTAAAGACATGGTGGTGGCCATGCCCAGATTGCTCTTGACACCTATATTTTCCTATGTATGCAGTTGGACAATCACTTTCTACAAGACCTGATATCATAGGATCAGAAATTTGTGAGGTTAGGTAAATTACTCCTAGTTTACATTTACAATGCCCCGTTGTATTTTGGTCGACATTTTAGTGGTCTGCATGTACTTTTTTCAGTAGACACTAACTGGCCCGTAGCCATTGATTATCAGGCCCTCGCTGAGTTGCATGAAAGAGTTCCTCCTTTCCCAAGAGAGGATGCAATGAATATTATCGAGGGAGAATTTGATTGCCCTGTATCACACATTTTCAGTTACATTTCAGATGAGCCTATAGCGGCAGCTTCTTTTGGGCAGGTAATACGTTCGTGAGACTCCTTTCTTATGCAATCTTAGAAGTTAGAGCATGCTATGTTAAGATACTGATCTATTATCTTTTATTTTCCTTGTATTGCCTCCATCAGGTTTATACTGTTACACTCATGAAACTATTGTAATTCTACTTCAGGTTTATCAGGGGCGTACAGTTGATGGCGCTCTTGTAGCCGTAAAGGTTCAACGGCCAAACCTCCTCCCTTCTGTGCTAAGAGATATCTATATTCTACGCCTTGGGGTCTGTATATTTTCATTTGCTGATACACTGTCCTATGTCTCCATTTAATATATGATCTTTGGTCATTGGGGATTTTCTTATTGTTCTGCTATGTGACTACACCTTGTTCATCATCTTGCCCTGAGCTTACCCTTGCTGTGGATGCTTTTGTTGAGCTGTTTCTTGGTATATTATCTATGAATTTATGATTATTTTGATTTGTTCATGGAACTGTCAGCAACAAAGAATTTTCTCCTTGTACATGTAAATATTTGTTTAAATTAGGATAAAGTTCAATTTACTCCCCTCAAGTATAGCCAAAGTCCAAATAACCCCCTAAACTATGTTTTGGTTTATTTTACCCCAACAAAACATAATTTTGGGTCAATTTACCCCGTCACGCAATTTGTCTTTTTTAATTCTCCATACACAAGCATAATCTTAAGATGACACTTTATGAGATGATAAAGCACATCATAACACTTATTAGAAAAATAATTCTTAAATTTTTTATCATTATTTCGCATATATTTTTGTATCCCAAATATTAATTTACTATTAAATTTACTTTCCCTATAAAAGTAATGATGAAAAATCATAATATTTTTTTAAATATGTGTTTATGATGTGCTTTATCATCTCGTAAAGTTTGATCTTAGAATTATGTTTGTGTATTGAGAAACAAAAAAGACAAAATTTATGAGGAGGGTAAATTGACCTAAACTCATGTTTTGGCAGAGTAAAATAAACCAAAACAGAGTTTAGAGGGTTATTTGGACTTTGGCTATACTTGAGGGGAGTAAATTGGACTTTATCCTTTAAATTAATACCAAAAACTCAGGAGGGGCCTCCCCTGCTGTTCAGTCAAAAAAAAAAAAAGACTTTTCCATATGTTGTCACGTTACTGTTACTGTATGTATCGGAAGCTTCCTTGACACAAGAAACACTAAACAGCAGTTTCATCCTTGTATGAAATTGCTCTCAAACTTGCTTGCCTTTCTGTCACCCTTGTTACTGTAGTCATATTCTTGTTTTTCTTTTCTACTCAGTTATTTACTTCCTACCAATTTTTTTCAGCTCGCTTTCGTACGGAAGGTAGCCAAACGAAGAAGTAACATTTCCCTCTACGCTGATGAGTTGGGTCGTGGGTTTGTCGGCGAGTTAGATTACAATATTGAAGCTGCTAATGCTGCCAAATTTCTGGTGCTTATTTGGTCTTGTCTTGCCAAACATATATCCTGTCTTGTTTGGTCTTTTAGCTAATAATCTTCATTTTTACAGGAATATCATTCCAGCTATCCATTTATGTTGGTTCCTAAGGTTTTGAAACAACTTACTAGGAAGAGGGTTTTGACAATGGAGTGGGTTGCTGGTGAGAATCCAAAGGAATTGCTCTCTTTGTCTAGAGGAACTTTTGATAAAAATACTGAAGCTTCAGAGAAGGAGAAGTTGGAAGCGAAAACTCGCCTTCTTGACCTGGTATATGCTAATTACTTCAATATATATGATTTTAAAAAGTTCCTGGTACAGAGATTCTCTATCATTTGACATCACAATTTAGATAGTTCTAGATCATCTTGCTCATATTTCAGAAGTATGGTGCTTTCCTCCAATCTTGGAAGTTTGTTATCCCTGTTGTATTGGTAGCATACACTTTTTGCAACTGAAAAGTTGAGTTTGCGCATGCTGGCCGATATGTTTTAATGTTTTGATATTACTCTTACATTAAGGTCAATAAAGGTGTTGAGGCATCACTAGTGCAGCTTCTTGAGACAGGCTTGTTACATGCTGATCCTCATCCCGGTAACCTGCGTTACACTCCTGATGGTCGTGTCGGGTAAGCTCTAATACAAACTAAATGATCTTAAAAATGATTTTAACCCATAGACCATGCTATAGAACATGTTCATGGTTGAAATCTTTAGCTCTTGTTAATATTTTTGCTTTTAAAGGTTTATGATAAAACATATTTGTATCTATTAACAGTTTTTTTTCCTTCATATATTAGGTTTCTTGATTTTGGTTTGCTTTGCATGATGGAGAAGAAACATCAGCGTGCCATGCTTGCAAGCATCGTGCACATAGTAAATGGAGATTGGGCTTCTCTTGTTTATGATTTGACTGAAATGGATGTAGTTCCACCAAGAACTAATTTGCGCCGAGTGACAATGGTAATTCATCAAATTGCTGCTGCGCACTGTTTTTTTCCTGGTGCTTTAGGTGATTAGTCATTTACAGTTTGTGATGAGTGTCATGACATACTTGAGGTTTTCAGTCATTTCGAGATTGCGACATACCGTGATGTACAGGGTGTCCATGTTGATGCATGGCTGAAATGACATTATTGAACATTCGACAACCAGTAGATCAGTGAAGGAATAGTAGTAGAATTAGTAATCAATATTCATTTGTAGTCTTGAGCAGGTAGAAACTTTAAATGCTATCCTGATAAAGGAGTGCAAGTTGAAATTGGTATATTTGGTCTCTCTTGTCATGTGGAAACAAATTGTCAGATAATAACTGCAGACATATAATCTGGTCAATTCCTTCGAGCTTTGATACGTTCTGGACCATTATCTAATGCTATATAGAAGATAGAACCTTCTGCCAAAATGTTGTGATATTGAGTGATGCCAAAATTCTATGTGCCTGTTATTATACCAATTGGATAGGTAGTAGTTTTAATGACTTATATTTCATATCCATGTGTTTTAGTAAACTATCCAATGAACTTCTTTATTTTATTTATCCCATTCAGTGTTTGCTTGTGTTCTTAATTATCGTGTCTTTCATGTGTTAGGAGTTGGAGGATGCATTGGGCGAGGTAGCTTTTGAAAACGGAATTCCAGAAATTAAGTTTAGCAAGGTTGGTAGTTTGCTCAATTTATAGGTTCAATTCAATATAGTTATCGTTATCATGCATTCCAAACTATGCACCATGCCAATTGACATTCTTCTTGTATTTCTTTTGTTCTTGTTTACTCTACATACTTGTTTTAGGTGCTTGGGAAAATTTGGTCAGTTGCACTAAAGTATCACTTCCGTATGCCACCCTACTACACACTGGTTCTCCGGTCCCTTGCCTCTTTGGAAGGTTAGCTGGTTCTTGTAGTGCATTGTGCATATAGAGTTCATCCATGTGCATTGTTTATTTCTTTCCATAGATGGCTGGCTTTCTGAGGCTTATTGTCCCCCCCTTTTATGATTGATAGGACTGGCTGTGGCAGCGGATGAGACTTTTAAAACATTTCAAGCAGCATACCCATATGTTGTTCGAAAGCTTCTCTCTGACAATTCACCTGCAACAAGGAGACTCTTGAATCAGGTATCGCTCACTATATCATTTCAAATAATCTGTTTAGAACTATCATCTGAGGTAGATGTGATGCTCTGCATTTGATTTTTGACTATGAGACTGTTTCATAAGTGCATCATCACAGAATGACCAATATGAAAAAAAAAACATATTTTATACCTTATAACTGACACAGCTGGTATTCTACACAGGCAATTTTCAATAAAAGGAAAGAGTTACAATGGCAAAAGATTGCTACATTTCTAAAATTAGCTTCAGCAAGGTTTGTTTCATGGTTCCTTTTGAATTATTTGGATAATAATTTTGAATTACCTTGATCGAGGTTCAGTTTCTAGTTATGTTCATCTTTATAGCTGTTCTTTAATGCTCTTTTGATTAATTGTTTTGTTTAATCAGTTATGTCATATCCTCAGATTAGTTGTTAAGCATTGATGATTTATCCACTGTGCTTAAAATTTACATTTGAACTTCGTTATGATGCTTGAGTACTTATACATTGCATCAGTTAAGATTTTATTTTATCCTTTTATTCAAAAACTATCCAGTTGATGAAAATATTATTTGCTGTTTTGTTCATTATTTAGACCAGAACTCTAAAATCTTATAGCTCATCAAAACAACCGAACTGCATGTAAGATTGTCTGTGCATAGTTTGATTGGCATGTGCTGATGACCACAGAATCAGATATAGTAGCTAAAGATTATATTTATGTTAAGGTTATTTTTCACATTTGTAGGGGGAACTTCAAGATCAGCGGAGTTTTGCCTGACACAAAGGACACACATGTTGCGAGTCTTGTGGAGATCGGTGATTCATCTTTGATTGATCGTGCTACACCAGAGAAGGCTTTGCACACTGCAAACTTGTTTTTGAGGCTTTTATTATCAAGAGATAGTGTTGTGATTCGGAGACTTATTATGACTGCGGTATGTCACCCCTTATTCATACTCCCCTTAACTAATATTAGCTGGCCCTCCTGACTGACCTTAATATACTCACTGAGCTCATGATGTATCGGGCTGTGCAGAATGCAAAATCTCTTGCCTGTGACATGATCTCCAGAAACGCATTGATGTTCCGGGTGCTTCTGAGTAAAGTTATAGCCGATGTTGTTTGCCAGTGGATGTTGAATGTTACTGGCTTGAAAAGGGAAGTAGAGCACAAGCCTCAGACGAAGATGAGTGCAAGAATGAATGAGGGTGATCTGGTGCTGCCTAAAGAATCATCCACCCTGATGGCATTCCAGGCGGCGTTAAGAGACCGCAGGCTGCGGGTAATATTCGCCAAGTTTATGAGCGAGTTAAGGGAGGAGCCCGTGCTGATGATCAAGGTGAGCTGGAACATGTTCGTCATCTCGGTCACATCCGCTGCCGTTGGCCTGCACCGTTTCATTGTGGTGTTGTCGGAGAAGTACTTGCCGGCATTGCCTCCGCCTGTGCCTCCTCCCCGGCTAGTTCAGATTCAGAGCTTATGAATAGCAGCTGGAGTACAAGGGCTCAAGGCCATCTGAGGATGTTTGTTAGTTCTTGTTCCCTCGTGTACCAGTAACTGTATATAAATGCGGCAGCCTGCAGGATGGTATATGATTCTCTTAAATTTATCCTATCTACTAATGTTCCCTAGAAATAGTTGTGTTTTCCTATCGCTATGTTTTTCTTGATCTGGTAATGAAGCCTGCTTTCACCGTGGTAAGATCTAAAGAACATGAGCGTCGCTAGACAAAAGAAAACGTAGAGGAAAAAACAGTGTTGGGCTCAAAATGTAGGAAAAAGGCTTCGTTGCCACGCCTTCGCGGGCAAAGAGGAGATCATGACATCGCGGTGAGAATTTTCAATTTTTATCACTAAATAACGTATTGTCAATATTTAGCACTTAAGTCGTCAGCATTTTAATTCTTATCACAAAATACGTTTTTCACTTCAAAACATATCATTTCTTCAAAGTTTTAATTATTTTCACTGTTTTATATTGTGTTAAAATAAACAAAATATGAATTTAAGTGATGCTGATAGTATAACAAACATAATATAATTAATATAATGTATTATTACATAATATAATAACATAATATAAAATAATAAAAATATTAAATTGCAAAGAAATGGTATGTTTTGAAGTGAAAAATGTATTTTATGGTAAATATTAAAAGGCTTTCGAATTGAGTGATAAGGATTGAAAGACTAACCTATTTTGTGATAAAAATTAAAAATCTTCATGACGGCTCATTGCCACTCGACTTCGCGGGCGCCAGCGTCAGCTAACAAAAAGCAGGGGTGGGGCCAAGCATCTCCAAACCAGCAGATTCTCGTCACTATATTGATCAATCCCACTATCATTCACATCAGGAGGGAGGGGCGCCAGGGTTAGTCGGCGCAGATTCCACCGCCACGGCCGGCCTCCACCTCTCCACTTCAACGGCCCTCGCGTCCGCGCAGAGAGGGTTCATGTTCGCTAGCCCCGTGTCGGAGTGGCGCGCGCGCCACCGCTGTGCACCGTCCTCTGTGTCGATGTCCGCGTCGGCGTCCACCTCTCGGAGAGGGGCGGCTCCGGACGGGGATGGGGCAGGATTGGCTTTGGATTGCCGCTGCAGCGGGATGGACACAACGGTGCGCGTTGTGCAGGTGGTTTGTACCCTGTGCCAACGCATGCAGGAATCGCTCCTCCGCACCAGCTCCTACGCCGGCGGACGCGTCCACACCAAGCTCGACCGCTCCCCGTTACCGTCGCTGGTTCATAATTTATCGGTTTTTCCTTCCAACTGGAGACACCATTATCAGAGCGTGATTTTTTCCAGTAAAAACAATGTGCTTCAAAAATTTGCCATTGGATCCAAAATCATAGACAAAGATGGTCACAGATGCTAAAATCATCAAGAAAGCAACATTTCAAGTCTTCAAATTTCTCCAGAATTACCAATGAAGACTAGAGAATTGAAAAGCGTGCTGGTAATGGATAGCCGATGATTACTAAAGTATCTATCCGAATAATAAAACTGTTGCCTAGTGATTACCGTTGCTTTCAGTGTGTTGCAGTACTGTCTGTTTGAAATACTATTTTCTAATATTTGATGATTAGATACTTGCACTTGGATTGGCTGACTATAAACACCAATACCTCATAGACTGCCATCAAGCTGCTTTGTTGGATCATCAGAATCAAATAGCATTCTTTGTTTTAGGATTACAGGAATTGTTTGCACATACAATTGCAGCAACTTAATTTCTCTATTTTTAGTTATTGACATTAGGACAACTAAGTTTGTGTAAATTTGCACTAACAAGTTTGTCTTAGAATCAATAATTGATAAATAAGAAACAGAGGAGAACTTTTGCCTAATGTTTGGTTTCAGTGGTTTGTATCTTTGTAATTAGCAAGTATTGGCGTGCAAGAGATAAATTACGTGTGTACAGTATGATGAAGTATGCTGCAATAGCACGAGTTGCTGCAGAAATCTTCTTGAAGTATGCTGGAGGGCACCCATTGGACTTCTTTTAAGGGTTATTTATTTTAAAAGTCTAAATAGAGGCATAATAGCTTGCTCTGGAGCATAGTTTTGATAGGGGTATAATAGCTTGCTCTGAAACATTGTTAGAGAATTGTAGATGCTGTTGATCTATGATCTCAACAATAAGATTTTTTGAAGAGAATAGCCTCATGTTACTCAACATGAAAAGGTTAATAAATATTTTTTTTAACTCTTTTATCAAATCTGCATTGTTGTCTTATATTATGTTATGATATCTATAAAGATCTATAAAGCTTGGAACACTTTTACTGTAGTACTGTTTATAAGCCGTAGCACTCAATTCAGGCTGTCCGTCCCTGTCGCCGCCTGCGATCCCAGCCGTCCGTGCCGGCGCTTCCCCGCTCGCGCCGCAGCTCTCCTCGACCCAACCCATCCCGTGCTCCAGCCTACACCTCCCTCGCGCCGCCGCTCTCGCCCTCTCCGTCGATGCCGCGGCCGCTCCTATCCGCGCTGCCCTCTTCCCGCGCCGACGCCTAGCTCGCCCTATTTCTCCGCGCGCTCGCCTCACGTTCCCTATCAGATCAGCGGCCTCCTCCGCAGCTCCCTCTCCCATCGCACGGCTCCGTTATCGACTCCAGCGCCGTGCCCTGCGAGTCCGAGAGCGATGCCTTCGTAATCCATATCGGCCTCCCAGGTGATTTCTCTCTCCAGCCCCCCCCCCTCTCTCTCTCTCTCTCTCTCTCTCTCTCTCTCTCTCAGCGGATCCCTTCCGCATTCTCTACACTTGCATGGGATTTGATTTTCCCTGCGATTCTTGCCTCCAGTGGGTTCATGTGTGGGTTGATTGATGCGATTTCCTCGAATTAGATGGATTTAAGGTGGGCTAGGGTTTCGTCCTCCATGAAGAATCTTCTGTTCTATTCAGCTAGCCTGAGGCTGACGAATACGTTGCTGATTTATGCATGTGGAACATGAGGTAGGTTGAATGACTATAAAAGCCAGTGTGCCATGTTGCATTAGTAGTTTCAGGTCTAATACTAATAGGCTAAATTATTGCCGAGGATTGTGGCCTAGACCACTCTGACAGTCCGTTATGGAGCATGAGGTAGGTTGAATGACTACAAATGAAGCCAGTGTGCCATCTTGCATTAGTGGTTTCAGGTCTAATTCTAATAGGCTATACTGTTGCCGAGGATTGTGGCCTGGACTACTTTAACAGTTCATTGTTTCTGTGATATCTCTAATCTGTTCTTCTTTTGAAGTTTGTCTAGATATATCATCATATTCTTTTTCTATGCTATACTTCCTTCATGATACTATCGTATTCCAGAATTAGGCATGGTACTTGAATTAAATGCGATTCATTTCCTCTGATGGTTTGATTCAGTTCACTTCTTCGATTCATTTATTCTCACTTCTCATTTTGGGGCTGATAACACAACGCTCTTTGCAAGTTTAGTTTGTCGCTTGGGCAGGGATGGTATATCCCTATTCGTCGCTTCGAACCTTCCGCAATGGTGCGATGTTGTTGATTAAAAAGTTATAGCCCCCCCCCCCCTTCAGCAGTGATGCCTGTACCATTCAAGTATATTCTTTTTGGCAGTGAGATATTTTTACGTATATACATCTAAAATGCTGATGCATAGTATCTTGCAGTGCTTTTTGTTGGATGCAGCATATTTCTAACCTGTTTCCATACCTTCATGTTCCTAAATTTATCTTAGAGAGGGATTTGTATGCACACTTCATGTTTTTTTTTTGCTCGATGTCATTTTTTGCAGATACAGCTCACATCCTTTTCACTGTGTAGATCATGTTCTCTTGCTCCACTTGGTACTAAGTATATGGCAAGCTTGATCTGATTTGTTTACAAATCCAGTTTGCCTCCAGTATGAAAACTGTTACGGCACACCGCTATTTACCATATAACAGACTTCAGTATGAAAGCATGCCTTAACTGCTTCTTTCTTTCTCTTTCTCTGTTTCTATGTGTCTCTCTGGCTAAATCGTTGGTTTAGACTAAACAGCCTTGACTATCCAGCTATCTCATACTGCTATTTTTAGCCTCTTAATCACTGCTATTATTTATTGCACAGTTTGGCCTATGCCTACATGTCCTGGAATCTGATAATTTTATTCATTTCTGTTCATCTTACTAATTCGCTATATTAATTTAAATTATTGCTCTCTGTTCTTCACTGATTTCCATTGACTCTTTCTGCTGTTTTATTTCAATACTCACTACTGAATCACTCCCCAATCATATGGCATTCTCATTTGACAGCAATTTTCTATTTAATTTCAGGCTGGACTTTTTTGTGTATCACACTTTTTGGGTGTATTTCACTTCAATTATGTTCAGTGTCACTACAGGTGGTAAAAAACCATTCTCTATGCTTTGTCTTTGTGATATTGTAATACCAGGTCCGTATAAAAGTTTCTTTCTTATGTCACTATGATACATTGCCACATGTTTGGATTGATAGATTTTTTTATTCAAATTAAATTAGAGTAACATCCTTTCATCTTTATCTGTCGTGGTACATTCTGACCAATGAATGAATAGGATTTAAGATTAAGTATTTTCCCTCCTTTTTGCAGATAATAATGTCTCTCTATGACAAGTATTCCATCACTTTTTTGAACCAGCTATGCAAGAAGTAGCCGCCTTCTTCTTGAGACATACCTTCCTGTGGTACAGGTAGATTAGGTGTTGAACCGACATATACATCGTTGATTTGCTATTTTCCTGACAAAACGAAAGCTAAAGGACAAGGCAGCTGGTGAAACGTTTACCCTCTCCTCATCTACATTCAGTGACAGAGGGCGAGCACATGTCAATGACAATGTATCACAGCCACCATGGTATGTATACTGTAACTAACTTAGTGTGCTTTAGTGATGCATCCATCTTCCCAACTATTTATGTTGTTATGTCAAATGTATACGAGCCATGTAAAATGTATAGACACCTTTCTTTATCAAAAGAAAAGAGGGGTCATCCACCCTTCCTTTGAAATAAAGGAATAAATTTGACCTGATATGTTTCCTACGGCAGATTGTCTTCCGTGTAAAAAGTTGGCAAACGCTACCGCCTATCGGCTTCCTCATAAGGGATCATCCCTAGAGAACTCAGAGTGGTATTTCCAAGATCCAAATACTTAAGTTGTCTTTTCACCATATGAATGTCAAAATCTTATGTCATATAATGTACGTTGCCGGGTACAAAGAGCAAAGGAAAAATGCTGATCCTGGTTCTCATAATCCTCGATGGGTTAATGGGAGCTTTTAATTCTAGATGGAAAGGTGAATTGAGGAGGGGGGGGGGGGGATCGCACTGTTAATTATATATTCATCATTTCTTACTAACATACTTATCGGAGACGGTCCTGTGATTGATTCCTTTTACTGGACATCAAATTTTCATCTTTTCGAGTTCTTTAGGCGGTTGAGGCTTCCAGAGTAGTTTCTCTCTAAAAAAAGTAAATGTATATTAATATCCATACATGGATTTACGTACTACGTCCGTCCAGATGGGCTACTGGTGTGCCGTTCGATTCCCGGCGTAAATGGCTCACGTGCGTGACGGTTTTTTTTTCTAGATCTAGGGGGAGCATGCATGTGGGGTCCAGGGGCAGGGGCAGCGTGTGGTTCAGCCGTCCTAACGGACGTTCTGCTTTTTTCTTTAGTCATTAATATCCTATCTTGTGCTCTGGCCACAGGCTAACGTTTAACTATTTGTGCAGAGGCGGTGCTTGTCAGCCGTTACTTATCAAAATTGAGCCTATCTGCTATCTCTGTAAATGCCAAATTCATTTTCAAATGGCTATCATCCCTGTTTGCCTTTTGATAACGAATAGAATTGAAAAAAAGGGATCTAACTGGCTGAATTTTATTTTGGCATGACTGTGCTCTTTCATAGGTAATTCTGGAACTAAAATGATGTATGTAAAAATTGTTATGGATTCTACTCTATAATTGCATTGGTTTAACATGTTCATAACATTGGTAACTTAGCACTCCTTAGCAGGTCATTCCAATATAATTCCAATAACACGTTCAGATCTGATCCTTATGCTATTAATTTCCCAAACACTACTTATACAAGATCCGCAAACATATTTAGTTGCTCTTTTCCCAAGATACTTGGCTCACAGTTTTGTTTGATAATTTTCAACATATTACAGGCTGTGATTGTACTTTTGTTTGATAATTTTCAATCTGTTTGGTTTGTTATAGACTGCCAAGCTCAAGGAGAAGATTGAAAAGATGTTTATAGCTGACAAGGTATGCATGATTGCCTGGTATGATTATTCGGTGTTTCATCACAAATGGGTATTCAGTTTAAAGATCCAATTAAGCTGCAGTTGCAATGGAAGACCAGGAACATTTTAAGTTTTTAGCTGGATTTTGAATACTTTATACAGCTCTCCATTTTGTTGTGACAGATAATTTGTGGATGTGCTTAAAATTTATAAGTTCAGACAGTCAAATTGCTGCATGTTAAATAATTAATCTGCACCCACAGGTCTGTTCGTAGACCCTGCGTTTCTTAGATACTTCATTGAAACAGGTGTTTCTGCTGCTTTAAAAGCTGTAAGAAAGGTACTGGTACGGCTATAAATATCCAATACCTTATAGATCAACGATTTGCCATTTAACTATGTGTCTCATTTTTTGCTTTAAATGGTCACCATTGCTCAACTATTGTTCACTATATAAACATGTACTGTGCTGTTGAACCATATAGAACAGGAAGCTAATAGTGGAGAATGGCAAGCTCCAAATGATCGGGAAAACCATCTAACACCTATATTTCCCTTAAGCCCACCCTTTGATTTGGTTACATGTTGTACATTACTTATTATTTCTTTCGTTATAGTTATTAATACTCACTTGCCATTGTATTCTGCTTGCAGGTTAAGTTGGAGAGATACATAGAAATGCATGGAGGCGATGGTGAACCATGGAAGAGATTGTGCATGTTACCTGCATTTTCGGTTTCTCAATTATTTCTTTAAGGCATGTTTGTATTACTGTAAACTATCATCTTTTATTATTTTCCGATGCATATTCTGATAGTAATTAAACTTGTCATATTTACATATTATTTTCATGCCATTTTTTATCATGCATATGGTGCATCGTTAGCTTTTAGCGGTTTGTTGTAGTCTCTGTCATCTCAGCTGATTCCTAACTTAATTGTAAATGCAAATTACTTAACTGTAAATGCAAGTTTCCTTTTTTTGAATGGTGTGTCCTATCTTATTACAAACTTGGAGATTCCTATTGCCTCCAAAAACATATATTTCTTTATAGGATACAGAGTATTATGCTTCCTGCAATATTATATTTCTATTTTATTCTCATGAATTTAATTGCTTTTCAACATGAATTCTCCCTAAGAAAATTATCCGCCAATAATGTATTTGATCCCCAGTAGTGCCGCGGCAATTGCCGCGGGGCCATCAACTAGTATCATATAAGTAGTTCAGCTCCCTTATAGCTTGGAGACTTGGTGTGCATTTCTGTACTGTTGTGACTAAGAGGTGGTTAATGCAGCATGTAGGATAGTGATAGCCTTATGTTCTGATATATCATGAGCAAATTGCTGGCTTTTGTTCATCACTGGCATATGTAATTTTGTATGCGTGTTTGTTCATGAAAAGCACCTGTGTATGCACTTACTAACTGATCTAATTCTTACCAAAATTCTGCCTGTCAACCGGCAGGCGCATTGGATAAGCCATTCGCTGACAACTCATATGTCTGAACCTTTAATTAATTCATCAGATGGTGTATTTTTCTGCCAGTTTTGTGCTTTTCGCATCAATGTTTTGCTCTCAGTTCTACTCATTTTGTTAGGTGTTTCTGTGCATATCAATTAATAGTCCATATAGTCCATTCCAGCAAGAACTAAAGAAAGGACACCGCAACCATTTTTCTTCAATGCAGAGTTGTGTTATCTGGTTGAAACATATTCACCGGAAGAGCAGAAGTGCCAGTTTCATAGCCTGAGACATAATGTATGATGCTTGATCAAAACCATGATACATACGCTGTGGACTCGACTGGACTTTAAGCATGCAATTAGCTGGAGAGCTGCACCGAGCAGCACTGGCTGAAGAGCTCCTTGGTGCCATCGTCGACGTCCTCCTGATCCATCTTGGGCTCGAAGCTGCTCCATGCTGGCACCAACCCTGGGGCAGCGCTGGTGTCGAAGCTGTGAACTAGCGAGACTGTTCTGAAGCTGTCATCGCCCGAAGGCACCTGATAGCCGGCGAGGAAGTAGAGCTTCGCGTCGATGACGGTCATGGTGAGATAGAGCCGCTGCGCTGATGGCGGCAGGCTGGTGAGCAGTGAAAGATCCGGCAAAGCGGAGTGGTCCACGATGCTCCAGATGTTGAGCTCGCCGTCGTAGACCTCGACGTGGCCCTTCCAGCTGTTGAGGCAGTCCCCGGAGCTGAACAGCCGATCCGCGACCGCGACGATCTGGTACGGCGGCACGTCGAGCTGCCACATACCCGGGATGATCTCCCACGCCCCCCTCGCGCAGTGGAACACCTCCGCCGAGCTCCGCTCAAGCGCCGACGACTGCAGCATGGTGTTTACCGGTGCGTCACCGGCCGTCAACGTGCTCTCGGCGAAGCCGCCGACTACGTGGAAGCTGCCTAGCCATGTCACGCCTACGCACTTGTAGCGCAGCGTGCTCATGTCGGGGAGAGCCGACCACTGGTCCTTCTCCGCGTCGTACACCTCGGCCGCCGCTGTGCCGCGGGCGCCGGACAGCGAGGACTGCCCACCGGCCACGCAGATCTTTCCCCTGCACGGTGCGCACGCGAAGTCGAAGCGCGGGACTAGGAGCGACGCGCAGTGGTGCCAGTCCCCTCGGCGCACGTCGTAACGGAGCACGTCTGCCCTCACGCCCACGTCGGTGTCGCGGTACTCGCCGGCGACAGCGTCGCGCTCCCTCCGACACAGCCGGCCGCCAATAACATATACGGACTCCCCAAGCGCGACGACCGCGAAGCCTTTCAGTATGTGGCCGTCAGGAACATCCGGGAGCGCGCCCACGCGGCGCCATGTGTTGTCGCCAGGCTCGTAGCACTCGAGGCTGTTCGAGCCGCCGAGCGCAAAGCATGCGTATATTCTGACGCCGGCGCAACCAGCGCCGCCCACAGTGTTGCTTCCGCTGCTGCTCCCGGTGCTGTAGAAGGATGGGGAGGTGGACACGTCGCCATGCAAGGAACCCATGGATCTGCACCAGGTAACTACTAGTACCTGCTTGCTCTTGTGCTATTCATCAAGTGATACCGTTCCCAGAAGTTTAGTTGGGTTAGCTGGGGGAGTTTGCCAAGAACCACAGACCTATCCTTTTATACAGAAAAAAGGGCATATCAATATCTCGTGCCATTTGCCATGTGGCTTTTGGCTGACGGACGGATCGAAGCTAAGCATAGGAAGGTGTTTATTGGAAACTCCGGCCACCCGTGGAATCTGTCGAGCTTGTCCTCTTCTCGCATGAACAGCGATGCTGTAAAATATTCCGAGGAGAATGACACCGTGCAGGCACATAGTGAGCATGGCCAAGGTTCCAGCCTTACCTTATTTTACTCGTGCATGGGCATTGCCGATTTTGGGCGTGATTGGTTTCTCGGTCCACCGAGCCTGGCTCGTATGAGCCTGTGTGCGGTGAGCTAGGCTCCAGTGATACGCGATTTATTTTTGTTTCTCTGGAAGCTACTGAGTATGCTTTTTTTTTATCTCACCGGACAGACTGTCGGGGTGTACAAGCAACCGAACATCGGCTTCTGCACGCTACCAGCCAGGCCCGCTCTTCACACAGCCATCCGCAATCAGGCCTTTTGAAGATACATTAAAATAGAGAAAATTGTATTGAGAAGCGATGATGAGAAGTAAATAAAAAAAATTATGAAGTGTAGAATAAGTAATTAATAATGGAGAAAATAATTATACCATCAGTGAGTTAAAAAAAAGACCGAGCATCCGTTCGTGCTCTCGTTACTGAAGTTTTGGTACTATTGTACTGGGAGTGTATGGCTATCGTATGACACTGCAACTGTACGCTGCTCCTGATAGTACCAGTGGCGGAGCGCACTGTTGGGAAGCTGGGCGTGTTGGAGGCGGAACTGAAGACGCCACGCGATTTTAAGCAGGGCATAAATGGAGGCCATGTAGCAGCGGCGAACGAACGAACCATCACCGCTTATAAATGCAACGCCGGCTTGGATCACGGGTGAGAACGACGGCTTCGTCACGCTCGCTCGCTGGTGCGTAGACCGGCCGGCCGACGAGACGAGCTTGCGAGAGAGAAGTGAACTGAAAGGCAGGTTCCTCAAAATCAAAAGCTCTGCGCTGCGCTGCAGCCTGCAGCTTTATCGGGCTTAAGAAAAGCCGAAACAAACAAACAAACGACTCGGAGAGAGAGACGTGGCGTCGGAGATGGAGTAGCCGAGAAAGTGTCGCTGCTGACTGCTGAGGGCATGCTCGCGGCACCACAGTATGGGCTCCAAGCTTAGCGTCAGGGACTCAGGGAGCGAGCGGCGACCACCTCTCTCTCGGCAATCCTCGCGTGCTCCTCTCGCCGTCTCCGCAGGCCGCAGCGGTATTTGTTAAGGCTTTGCCTCCAGTTGCGAGCTGAGCTGCTGGGGCGCCACCGCGATGGATGGGCAGCAGCTGGATTTGATCATGCGTCACCAGAGCATGGCCAACATCTGCGACAGCGAGGTGCCTTCTTCTTTGCGTCTTATTCCTTACTGGTTGGTGTTTCCCAGTGATTCGCTCAACTGATTGGGAAGTTCTTGCAAGATGCGCTGGGTTCGTCCGAGTCGGAGCATGCGAGGCCGGCGCGGCCGCGCGGTAAGAGGAGCCGCGCCGCCGAGGTGCACAACCTCTCCGAGAAGGTGCTGGCCTGGTTCTTGCCTCTTGTCACTCTTGCCACTTTTTTCTACTAGTAGTTGTTTAGATGGAAGGAGATGCTCATTGATCCCGATGCTCATGAAATTGGTGCAGAGGAGGAGGAGCAGGATAAACGAGAAGATGAAGGCGCTGCAGACGCTTTCTTGGTCCATTTATTTCTGGGTTGGCTTTGTGTTGTTGGAAGCTAATTTTGCTGCTTGATATCTGGATCATGGTTTCACAAGTGCAGACGGACAAGGCCTCCATGCTTGAAGATGCCATTAAGTACCTTAAGCAGCTTCAGCTCCAGGTGCAGGTGAGTAGACTGATACTGCACATGTTGCCACTACTGGTTCGCTAGTAATGATTCTTACCGGAAGATGCTGGACTACCTAGTACCATCTAGGACTTGGACTTGCTTTTTTTTATGGTGCAGTCTAATAAGGTAGTCATATAATCAAGTGTTGTGTTATACAGCATCGATTCCATCCCTTTTTATATAAGCAACTTATATGGTTGGTTCAGTACTTAGTTCTTCAGAAATTCGATCCCTCTTGGCTTTTACTTTTTAGGACCCTAATTAACTTGCATTAGGTGACTTTTGTTCTCTTTTTAATCTTTGGCAGTTTGCAAAGTGGTGACCCTGAAGCAGATACGAGGGCAGGATCAAAGTAATTGCCATGATTACCAAATTGACAGCCACAATTTTGAATGATCTTCACGTTGGGATGCTTTAGATTGGCAGGATATGGAAAGGCTAGGATAGTGGGAGAAGAACAAATGGGCTGGGTACGCAGGCCGCTTTTTCAATCATGTATTGTGGGTTACAGCCCGCTTTAGATTGGCAGGACACGGAAAGGCCGGTGGGTTACAACAAATGGGCGCAGCCCGCTTTAAATCATGCGGACTTATTCGTCTGAGAGCCCATCAACATGAGATGGGCTGCACACAGCAGTCTGCGATTGCAGTCTCATTTTTCCACTTGTGCAAATGTTTTTTGCCATGAATATCGCGATTAGAATTTACACAAAATTTTCCGTCAACGTCATTGTAAATAAAATTCCTAGTAATCTGATTGTCAAGTGTCACCTGATTAGTCTCAAAAAAAGAGAAGAAATTTACCAGAGAGATAACTGTAGTATTATATTACAAGATATCTGCAGCAGAAGATGCATAAAACACAAAGGAATAACACAACGTTTCTGAAAACCAAGACCTGGTCATATGCGTATTGTTGTCAAAAAAAAAAAAAAGGTGCACTACTAGAAGCTACTTCCATCACTCTCTGAAAGACCGAAACCATGCGCTTTCACTCGGAAACATTTACATCTGGGCAACTTGAATGGCGTGATCGATCCTTGGTAATTTGGCTACCCCAGTATCATCAGACGTTTGACGGATCGTGCAAAATCGCTGCAAGGAAATCGCAAGAACGGTGTCAGCACCAATCAAGAAAAGGCTTCCGAGATTAAGAAAGCATGCACTCTGTTCTTTGAATCGAACATGCACTCTGTTCTGAACGGAAACAAAACAGGAAAAGATTGTGAACTTACTCCCATGGCACATCGCCAACCAGCATCCAGTCCCCTTCGCCGTCCTCGTAGGTGACCATGCGGCCGGTGGAGCTACTGATCTCATTCTCCTCTGCAGGAACATAATAACAAATTTAGGAATCAGTATAGATTGATGATTTTTTAAAATTTTAAATTTGCAACCATCGTTCTCAATTTCCTGATGGAAGAATAATATTGGCGCAAACTCCGTACCTGCTTGGTCGTTGGTTGCCGGGAACATGCGGGCGAGCGTGGCGACGAGCTCGTCGTAGGAGGCAAGGACTGACAGGTCCACCTTCCTGCCGATGGCCTCCCCTTCCTTCTTCACCTTGACGTAGTTGGCGCCGCACGCCCTGCTGCGCGCGGAGCTCACCGGCGGCCACCCGACCAGCTGCTGCTTCTTGCTGCCGTCGTCGAAGAGCGGCAACGTCTCCTGGAACGATCTCTTGCCGCTCCCGCCGCTAGCAGAGTCCGACGAGCAGCTGCTGAGCTCGTCCACACGGAGGTGCGCCGTCGGTGGCGCCAGCCCGAGCTCCAGCTCCATGGTAGGTAGACCGATCGGATCCTCTCCTTCTTGCAGGTGGCTAGGCTACCACGTCGTTGATGGTGGCAGGCTGTGCACCGTGCTGCGATGTCAGAGCGAGCAAGCGTTGTCTAACTAAACACGAACAGAGTGGAGAGAATCAATCAGTCGAGACGGGGGACGGCAGTGGTGAGGGAGAATACGGACCTGATGCCCACCCAGTAGGAGTATATATATATATACCGAGAGAGAGAAAATGAGAGACGTGGAGAAGTGCTTGACAGCGGAAGGTGATGAGGAAGAATCGATGGGGCGGGGGCAGCGTGTCGGGGTTTAGGGGGACCCAAAGGCGGCCAATCTGTCTCCCTGTCTGCCCCCCTGCCTGCTGGGTTGGGTGTCTTGAGTTGAGCTCGAGCACCCTCACCTGCTTTTAGCACTATTCGCCGCTCGAGATCTCGGTGTAGCCCACCGACAGGACCCCCTTTAGTCTTGTGCGCGCTTTAGTGGTAATCCCCTGCGCCTGCGGTGACTTTGTGTGCGCTGGAGTGCAACAGCTTGTTGACAGCCAAGTCAATGGACGGCGTCGCCTGTCTGTCGATTTAATCACGTGTCTGCCATGTGACACGTCCTGTGGGATCCGTCAAATCCACTGCATGCTCGAGTTACCCCGGCCATGTCGAGCGACAACTAGTCGGTGCAACGCACGCGTGGCAGGCGCCGTTGAGGTCGCAAACCGGGGGCGCGGAGCGGGACATTCTCGGTCGAACGTGGGAGGCGGCCGGGCCGCGCGCGGTCGGCTGCTCGGGATGCGTGCACGTGCGCGCGGTACACCGGACTCGCATGTGGCCTCGGCCTCCCCTGCCGGCGCCGGTGCCCGTCTCGTGTGTCCGCGGTTGCGCCGCGAACCGGAGGACACGGCTGCGCGTGCGCGGCGCGCGAACCGGCAGCTCGATCAGGTCAAGGCGTATCACAATATCAGCAAGTTGCCGCGGCCGATGGTTGTCCACGCGATCGCCGCCTGCGCCCTACGACCATCCTGCCGGGTCCTCCGCGGCCGCGTGGTTTTTCGTTGACTCGGCTTGCAATCCAGTGCCGGCGCCCCGGCGGCCGCGGGGCGCGCGACATGTCCAGCGACGCCGCCCGTTCCGATTCGCCCGTCGCGCTCGAGGTCCGGACCAAAGATTGGCCGAATTCAGGGCCAAATGTTTAGAGACATGTCTAGTCTAGTGTCCATGCATCCTGCGGCCACGACTTCAGAACAAGATCGCCGGGTCGACCAACTGGCCATTGTTAATGTAAGCCCATGCTCCTAGACTCCTAGCACGAGATATTCGCGTCCATGCCGCCCAACATCTACAGAAAAACAAACAAACAGGAGCACAGGTGCTTGAAACCTGCAGATACATTCGGCGGTGCCATGGCATGAGAAGAGCGCGTGGCTTGGAGGAGAAGGAGAAGCGGGGGAGACGGGAAACTACTACTACCGTGTCTCGCGTGTCCCCCGGGCCTGCCGGATCTCTCGGACACCTTTGTCCCGTACCACTCCGCCTTGTCGGGCTCCCTCCTCATGTCAACCGCCGCACGGCAGCAGCGGATCCGGCTCCATCCATTCTCTGCTCGTGTTCCCCAGCTTCCCTCTGCGATTCTGCCGAAAGAGCGCCGGCATTCAGATTATCAGATACTTACCCGGATATCGCTGAATCTGGCCAGAGCTTCAACGACCAGAGCACCGTCCAATTTAGCGCCATTCGTGGACTGTGTCACTGGACAAGATCCTGATTCCTGAAGCAAACCTGCATGCCAAATTGTCTGAAATTTATCTTCTTAAATACTGCCGGTCAGCGTAGCTAATCAAACATATGCAGTTAAAATTAATCGTCCAAGTTTAAATGCATCAGTAGAACAACTTCTGTTCCTTTTATCCGTAACGAGCAATGCTACATCTACGTACTTAATCCTACAAACTTCCTTACCTAATTGACTAGAAAAGGCCCAACACGGATGGGGGAAGTGGAGTCGAGCAGCAACGTTACGTTCATAACATTCGTTGGTAGATCCCACATTTCTCATCAGTAACAGCATACTCGCAGCGTCATAGGGAAGTTTCTTTGTTAAGAACGGACAGCAGGGAGCGCCGTACTTGATTTCAAAAAAAATATATTCGTAAAAGTTTCTTACCAAAGAAACTAATGGAGACTGCTCAGACAATTTTCTAATTTCTAATACTAGTAATTTGGTTGATGGTTTTGCCCTAAAAATATTTTTCAAAGGCCTAAAGATGGTACAGCTCCATAAAAAATTGTGGCATCTCTGGAACACAAGACGATCCATCTAGCTACCAAGTGACCGTCCGGTTCCGGTAGCACTATGTGGTACTCACTGTGCACAAAGAAAATCATTTCAGACAATGTTATTATATATATAGACTACAAATAAGTTTTAACTTATTAAATTTACGAATATAAAAATTATACGATTAGATTTGTCTTGCAAAGTATTTTTTTTATAAAAGCATAAATTTGTTATTTTTTAATAAATATTTTTATAGAAAATAAAAGTCAAAAATATGCTTTTTGAAGACCGCGTCGTTGTTCAAAACTACTTCTTTTGTGAAATGGAGTACACTCATACTGTCTCTGAGCACGTGAATTGAGTACAAGTAATGTCAAGATCATGTATCTCGAGTATCTACCGCTCTGGGGGGAACACGAAGACCCGGTCATGGGCTACAGCCCACGGACTAATTTACAACTCACAAAAAAGTTCACTGCATCAAGCCGCAAAAAAGCGTCTCGGCCTCAGAGGTCGAGGCTACACGAACATGACGGTTCCACCACCGAAAAGTCGAAGACACATAACGACGAGACCCAACCAATAAACGGCTAGGAAGCCAATGCTCCTGCTCGCCCTCCAAAGGTCGGTCACCGCTTTAACGGTCAATTTTAGACGAGCACTGAGATTTCTAATAATATACAGCAGTAAGTAAAGCAATCTTGCGGAGGTAAAGCGTTCTAGAAGGAGATAAAGTGTTTAGACAATCGGTGAAGTGTTCTGACGAGCGGTAAAACAAAATAAAAAAGTGTCATTTGTCCCCTATGACTGGATAAAGGACGATCAATTTAAGGACACTGATAATCTGTTCCAATGCCAGCGAGCGTTAAAAGATCATCTTCGGCGACGACTGTGGTCCCACCCGTCAAAAAGCCGCAAAGTTCAAATTTGTAACTCCGATCCGACCTCTGTATAAAGAGATATATAAAGAGATACTGAGAGCACTAGACCATAAGTTCAAACATCTAAGGTAAACATATTCTCATAAAAGTGCTGGGATTTTGGCTCGTGTCAAAGCTTTTCTGCCATTATACTTATTCTTAAGTTCATATTATCCACCCACTTCTAGACGTAGGTATTATGTCTCTGTCGCGGTCCGATCAGACTAAACTTTGACTCTTTCGTAGATTAAGTCAGCTTAAATACGAAGGGCACATCGTATCTCACTTCGATTACGTAAAATCTGCTGTGTGCTGGACACCGACAAGTGACAAAGCATGTCGCATAATAGCAAGAGAGGGACAGAGATATACAATATTAGGATTGAGAAAACTCGATATAGTTAGATTTACAAATGAATTAGAATGAAGGGGTTACGGAATGTAAAGGATTTGACAGTGAAGGAATCGTTATGTGATTATCTAAATTTTATAGCATTGAACGGGGACCATATATGACAACAGTTTGATGCAAATTTGCATACATTTGCCACACATTCACGGCACACGTGGAAGTTTCGCACTCTTAAGGCCTCATCTAATTCGCAAAGAACAAACAGCACAGATCTACTCCTTCCTAGTGATGTGTTTTAACTTTTTGAAATCAATATTTAACCATTCGTTTTATTCAAATTTTTTTTATAAAAATACAAAAATAAATAGATCAAGTTTAAAGTACTTTTAATAATAAATTATTTTATAATAAAATAAATAAAATATTTTTTAAAAATTGAATAAATAAATAGTCAAAGATTAATTTTAAAACATCACTTATAGTGCGACGAAGAGAGTATTTTATTAAATTGAATTTATAGCTGAACACGTTTCACATAAAGTCAACCTAAATGATGTGGGAACTCAAATTTGGGCATATTTGTCCAAATCCGCATGAAAATCCTTCGCCTAATGCACCCAAAAGGAAAATACGAATGATGAAGGGGCCTATTCGCACTACCACAGTATGGAATGGACAGATCCGGGCCCACGCGTCAGCCACCACTCGGCCTCGATCCAGCTCCGCTCGCAGTGCTCCAGCCCCAAGATCCATCAGCGCCCAGCGCCCTGGGTTCGTCCTCCTCCCTCGCCCCGCCTTAGCCATTGATTCCCGCTCCAACCACCTCGGCGTTCAGATCTCAGTGAGCTCCCCGGCCTCCATCTCCTCTCGCGGCGACGTTCCACCCCGGAGATTCGAGCTGGGATGGATACCGTCGAGAAGATCGTTGAGGATTTCGCCTCGGATCTCGCCATGAGCGCCTTCTCCTCGGGCATGCGCCTCCGGTGAGACACCGCATCCCCGAATCCCCTTGCTCGACCCATGCTGGATTTGTGGCTTTTGTGAAATCGAATGCTTACATTCTGTCTCGTGAGCTGCCGCAGGGACATGATACGCGCGATACGTGCGTGCAAGACGGCGGCGGAGGAGCGCGCGGTGGTGCGGCGGGAGTGCGCGGCGATTCGCGCGGCCATAAGCGAGAGCGATCAAGAGCTGCGGCACCGGAACATGGCCAAGCTCATGTTCATCCACATGCTTGGCTACCCCACCCATTTCGGCCAGATGGAGTGCCTCAAGCTCATCGCTGACGCTGGGTTCCCCGAGAAACGGGTCGGATACCTCGGCCTCATGCTGCTCCTCGACGAGCGGCAGGAGGTACTCATGCTCGTCACCAACTCCCTCAAGCAGTAAGCCCACCCGACTCTATCTTGGCATTGTCGCTGCTGCAAAGCTCGTTTATCCCAATGTCATCCTGAGTTTTGAGTAATTTTAGTGCTTAATTGGGGCAGAGATCTCAACCAATCAAACCAGTTCATCGTGGGTCTAGCGCTCTGTGCGCTTGGGAACATTTGCTCTGCTGAAATGGCACGAGATCTGGCACCTGAAGTGGAGAGATTGATGCGTAGTAGGGACGTCAATACAAAGAAAAAGGTACCTTCCCTTCTCCGTTACTATGTATTTCAATCCCAGTAGCCAGTATCAGTATGTGAAGCAAGTAGGACATGACGATACCCTTGCATCTCACCAAACAGATTGGCTTACCAGACCTTAGATTAAACACCTTAATGGTCGGAATTGAAATATCTTCATAAACAACAATCTAAGTAATTTCCTTGTGCAATGAAAACTGAGTACCTTTTCGATCATATTTTGATTTTTTATGTTATTTACAAAAAAAGAAGAAGAAGAATACATGAACCACTCCCTTTTTCTCGTCTGTTTTCAGCTTTAGTGATTTCTGAAAATGGTAGTTATGTATGGCACTGTTTGATGGTTTATTTCTACCTGTCTGTAGGCTGCTTTGTGCTCAATAAGGATCGTAAGAAAAGTCCCAGATTTGGCCGAGAACTTTATGGCCCTTGCTACTTCTCTATTGAAGGAAAAACATCATGGTGTTCTAATATCTGCAATTCAGCTATGCACAGAACTATGTGAAGCCAGCAAAGATGCATTGGAGTACCTGAGGAAGGTGGGAGCACTTTTATTTCTTTCTGAACCTTGAAGCCATTTGACAATAATAATGTCAAGCTAAAGACTGCTGTTCTTTTTTCCTGCCAAAACTTGCGCTAGTGAACTTGCTAGCGGCCCATGTTTTAAGCTGCATTCCAGAAACTGTATTGTGGCCTTTGATTTAGTGCCGTATTTTGTGAGCTACTCTACTACTACTACTACACTAGTTCCATGTAGGTTCTCTCTCCGAAGATCACCAATGGTTACACACACCCAAAAAAGGGAGAAAAAACAAAGCATGCCATTTTAATACCCAACAATTTCTATTTTTGATCTCTATTGTCTGCATTTCATACTTTGATACATCTTTCTTGTATCTTGATGAATCTAAGTAAAAAGGCATTGCTTACTCTTCTAGATGTTTAAAATGTTAATACTATACTAGTACTTAAGTTGCTTATAATGCATTATCCTCATTTGACATCTTTTCTCATTGCAGAACTGCATTGAAGGTTTAGTCCGCATTCTAAGAGACGTGTCCAATAGCTCTTATGCTCCTGAGTATGACGTTTCTGGCATTTCGGATCCGTTCTTACATATTCGAGCTCTTAAACTTATGCGTGTATTGGGTCATGGAGATGCAGATTGCAGTGAATATATGAATGATATTCTGGCTCAGGTGATTGATTGATCTGCGCCTTTGGTTTCACCTGCAGAATTCTGCCATTTGCTTATTCATCTTACAAAGCATGCATGATTCTGGCATGGCACTACTAGTTTCTGATATAGCTTAGTTACTTGCCTTCGATTTAGAGCAGTCTGAATGTTAGAGATGTGTTATATAATACAGCAGACTAAGATTTGCAATTAATTCCCTTTTTCCTTGTGAAATAGTTTTGCATTAAGATGGCCCATGTACATCATCTTGTGTTAATTACACGCTGGTGTATTTGACTGATTTTTTTCCCCATAAGGGGTGCATATGTTGCAGTCTTCTTCTCTTTTTTTTTTTACCCCTGTAAAGTTGATGCATGCTTGTATATTCATGCATACAACTTCACAGGATCATTGTTCTTTTGTTGACCATGTTCAGCATTTCTATAAACCATTTTTATTTTTTATCCAGGTTGCATCAAAGACTGAGTCCAACAAGAATGCTGGAAATGCCATTCTGTATGAATGTGTTCAGACGATAATGGGTATTGAAGCTACTAGTGGTTTACGTGTTCTGGCTATCAATATTTTGGGTAGATTCTTGTCGAACCGTGATAACAATATAAGGTCGGTCTGCTATTACCTGTTGCTCTTGATTGCTTATATTTGTTACTGTATATATATTGTCAAATTTAAGGTGTTTGTGAATGATTTCTTTTACCTTTCTTGGTGGATCTGCTAATTGCAAAAGGTTATTTTGTACCTGCCTGGGAATGCTTCATCTCCAAGTACTCTTGGAGCTGGAGCTTGGGTAGACATGGGTATGGTGGTGTTTGAATGAGCTATCATGTTCCCATTCTAGAGCAAAAGTAAAAGTAGAGGCTGAAATCCTTTATTTTAGCCTGCTGACTCTAAATCCTGCAAGGATTCAGGAGTTAGGTATCACCAAAACATGCCCTATATTTTTTTTTGCGGTCATAGTTTATGAATGTTGATTCAAGTATAACTATTTTCTAACAATGATACATGGAACAATTGTTGTGGTTAGTTACTTCATTTTTTAATGAAATTTATACCACTTTATGCATCTGCTGCATATTTGCGATTATTTACTGTGCCTATCACTCTTTCAGATATGTTGCTCTGAACATGCTTATGAGGGCCATTACAGTAGATGCGCAAGCAGTACAGAGGCACAGGGCAACAATATTAGAGTGTGTAAAGGTAAGCATGGTACTATGTCTAATATGCTGAACCATTGTCTTCTATACGGCTATATTATGAGCCAATTCGTATCAATATACTGCACCACAGAATAAGTCTCATTGTCCTTTTTGTGTAACATGCTGCCCGGATGACGCTATCACCTCACCCTACAGCCCCACTCTTATACGTGCACACATTTCTTTCAGAACTTTAGTTGTTTTCATTTGTGCAAGCCTCTTATGTCGTAATTACTCGGTGTAAACCCACCTTTTGTTTCAAGTTTCGAAATTCTTTAAGGAAACATAAAGTGTGGCAAAGGTGGGGGCATATCTGGTCTAAAACTGAACTGGGATCTGTAACTACACTTGCGAAAGGTGTATTGATATTATTTGAGAGTAACCATTTCTATATTACTTCTCAAGGTGTAGCGATCTTGTAAATGTAAGATAAAATTTGCAGCTGTGCAGTCCGCAAGCAACTTTCTGCCATTTCCTGTTTTTTCAAAACCTACTAATCATGGTATTCTGGATTTTAACCTTTCTAATTGATGTACAATTTTCAGGATGCTGATGCTTCCATTCGTAGAAGGGCCCTTGAACTTGTTTTCTTGTTAGTCAATGATACAAATGCAAAGCCTTTGACTAAAGAACTTGTTGATTACCTACGTGTTGCTGATCCAGACTTCAAAGGAGATCTCACTGCAAAGATATGCTCCATACTGGAAAAGTGAGAACCTATTTCTTTTATTGGCTGCTAACTTGTGGAGCATTTAACATGTTTACTCTCTATTAGGTTTTCTCAAGATAAATTATGGTACCTTGATCAGATGTTCAAGGTTTTATCGCTGGTAAGTGTCCATTACCCAATACAGTGGAACCTATATTATATCTAAAGCACTCCAGAACATCATTTCTTTTAGTTTCTTGCTATTGCAGTTTTACTTTTGGCAACACTGTTGGTGTTTAGCTTGTTAATATGATACACTTTATGTCCATATGTTGAAGACTGGAAACCTCAACTGAGGGTATTACATACATTGAAACACATAAGAAACTGTAGTCAAGGGCTTCCCTATGCTCCTTTTAGGCCATCCTTCAGCACAGACGAACCAATAAAAGGAGGAAATTCCAATAATAATTGATAGCTAATATGATTACTTCCAGATTTTAGCCCTGTGACTTCGCCATCCTGCATCTATCTTTTTATTGCCTCTTTGTCAGGCATGAGAATCAGCCGCCTCCTGAGAATGCCAGGCATGAGAAATCAGCTACTACCACACGTGATTAGTCTCATTGCACACATGTATCAATGTAATACTAGTGCTGATGGCCCATGATACAAATTTGGACATTGCAATTGTTCTTTTTTTGTTGACAATATTTATTGTTATGTTTTGATCCACTATATTGGTGGGGTATATCAAATTTAAAGTACAAAAATTGTTGCAGGAGATTGCTAGGTGATTGCTCAGTTCCATTTGTATTCAAGTCACAACGCTTGCATTTACTAATGGAAAATACCTCTGGTTCTCTTGTTGTCCAGTGTACAAAATAACAGTAATGACGACGATACTGAATTCATGTTGCATTCTTATTATTTAACAGGCAGGAAGTCATGTGAAGGATGATGTATGGCATGCCCTTATTGTTGTGTTAAGCAATGCATCAGACCTTCAAGGGTACTCCGTGAGGTCATTATATACTGCATTACAAGCATACAGTGATCAGGTTAGGGAAAATTTGGTACTCATATTCATGTGTCATTCCATGTCATCCACTCAATGTGTCTAACTTTTATAACCATATATTGTTTAGGGAACTTTAGTAAGAGTGGCTGTTTGGTGCATCGGTGAATATGGTGAAATGTTGGTGAACAATGTTGGCATGCTAGAAGGAGAGGAAACAATTATGGTGAGTGGAAGATTCCAGGCTATGTTCAAGCCTTTCTTGCTAGTTGGATTATGTTTCAAGTTGTCCAAAAATGATCGAGAATTTGTCACATGATGAGTTGTATTGTTGTCTGTTTTAACTTCTATGTCGGTGGGCTGGGATGACAACCACTCTGCCCATCCAAATATGGACTAGTGATCATTTCCAGGATTTCATGGGAGATAATTCACTTAGCTCAAGACAAATATATTCCTTGAGATTATTTTATAATCTTAGGCTGGACTATTACCTGTAGATATTTGGTGTACAAGCATTTGGTTTTTGCCACCTTTTAATGTCACTTGTCTGATATCTTGTGGAACCTATTAACTTTTCAGGTGACAGAATCCGATGCTGTGAATGCAGTAGAGGTTGCTCTTAACCGATACTCTGCAGATATGACAACTCGAGCTATGTGTCTGGTTGCTCTTTTAAAGTTCTCCTCACGATTTCCGTCGACGTCGGAGTAAGATATCTTCCAACTTGAAATCCACAGTGGATTTTTTATGCTCTCACAGTTTCCTTACAAATAGCCTGATGCACATGCTTTGCACAGCTAAATTTTAATTGATCACCTCTAACAAAGAATTTCAGTGGAAAATGCCTTTTGTACCTAGTTAAGGTTACAATGGTCAATCCTTGCTGAACGGCCATGGCCATGCGTTGCTTTGGAAATGCCTTTTGTGTTGTAATTCTGCAAAGTAGATAAATGATTGTTTCATCATTTGAGTGTCCTCCTGGCTCGTGCTACCTCTTCATAATTCAGCGAAGCCGTCATGTCCCCATCACAGGCCACCTCAAACTCTACTGACCATTGTTCATGAGTTGGCCGTGAGAGGAGTGATGAGTAGTAGGTAGGTAGATATGGTATGGGGGTGGTCAAACTAACTTTGGAAATGGATAGCACTGTATCGGTCTGTAAGCAATCCATTACTCAGTAGCATAGCAGCCAGGAGGCAAGTATACATTGAGGGGGAGAGCGTATGCCTGGTTTATTCTAAGGCTTGATGAGAGGAGGAAAATGGGGTGTAAGAGGAGCTACTGCATGCTTTCAATTATTCTCTTGAAAAATCAGTGAGAGAAGATGGGGTTTGGTATCCATTTAGTATTCAAGCCAAGCTTACGTGCAATTTTGAGTGTGAGATGGGAGTGGTTATTAAATGGAGGATTACTCACTGATTATGAGGATATCAGCCCTTAGTTCTTTAAGATGAGTCCATACCTTTAACTAAACTCTTGTGTTAGCAATACTAATAATGTTTCCTTTTTGTAACATCGAAGTACTTATCATATCATTTAACTGGTGTATGCTGTCTGATGATTCTTATATTACACTATTGGTTTGTGAAACAATGGTGTTACTACTGTAACAGGAGAATAAAACTAATAATTGGCCAGAATAAAGAGAATATTGTGCTTGAGCTACAGCAAAGATCAATTGAATTCGGTTCCATAATACAAAGACATCAGTCTATCAGGTGTGTCACTGAACTTTCAATTTCTGCCTTTTCTACAAGATCTCTCTGATATTCTGGTCCCTTTGAAAAATATTAATCCTGGAGATTCTGGTACAAATGCAGACCGTCTTTGCTTGAGCGTATGCCTGTATTGGACGAAGCTAGTTATCTACTGAAGCGGGCTACTATTACCCAAGCAACTGTTCCAGCAGATAAATTTGCTCCGTCAGTCACTCCTGGAGGCCTTAAGCTTCCAAATGGTGCAGCGAAACCTACCGCAGCTCCTTTGGTTGACTTGCTTGACTTGAGTTCTGATGGTGTGCCTGATACTACTGTTACTTCTACTACTACTACCCCACCTAATGATTTTCTACAAGACCTTTTGGGTATTGGTGGGACAAATTCGTCAGTGTCAGGTGTTCACTCTCATTTTGACCTCTTGATTACATGTAGTTTCCTACCTTAGATGCCACAACAATGTAAGCAGTTTATTACACAGTTTACTCTCCGTCCATCCTTCCCCACCTTCTCTCTATCTAGAATTCGGTGCAATTTTAATTCATTGCTTGATCAATAACTTTCTACTTAGCAATTTATCGATTTGGCCTAAAAGTTACTTTTGTTACTTTACTATAGGGTATGCATGAATATTTTGTATTGAACCTTTTTTGTATTATTTAGCTTTTCCACAAAAAGTCTATTGCATTTGCTTTTGCCTTTTCAGTATGCTCCACTGATGCTGTTGCGTATGAAATGCTTCATTTTTGTGCAATAGTTGATACATCTTTTTTTGTGGTTACCATAAATATCCTTACCTTAGCAATTCATAATTTTTTGTGATCAGGTGTACCTCCGTCTGCAAACACAGATATTCTGATGGATCTTCTTTCCATTGGGTCATCTCCATCACAGAATGGCCTGCCAGCACAAGGCTTTAGTGGTCAAGGTAATAGGAACTTTTTTGTAGAAATTATATATATTGGATTTATAGCCATTAATACATTGTATTACATGGATTGGCAGAGGCTCAAGCTGTTTCTGTTGTACCAGAAGTTATTGATCTGCTCGGTAGTGTGCCATCAAGCACATCTGCTTCTGGTTTGTTTCGTCTACTAGACCATATGAGTTGCCTATTTCTGTGTTCATAAGCATTAATGATCGTCTAACACTAATGCAGCAGAGATTAAACCCACAACTGTAGCACCCCAAGCTATGGATCTGCTCGATGGTTTGTCATCAAGTACATCAATTTCTGGTTAGTGTAGTTCTAGAAATATGCAAACAAAATCTAATATATTCTTACATTCTAAGCACCAAAACCTCTTTATTTGAGCAGGTCTTGAGAACGCAGCCCTTCCATCAATAACAGCTTTCCAGAGTGCAACCTTGAAGGTCACCTTCGATTTCAAGAAGCAGCCTGGAAATCAACGAGAGACTACAATCCATGCCACTTTTACAAATTTGACATCTAGTCCTTTCACAGATTTCATTTTCCAGGCTGCTGTTCCAAAGGTAACCGATACTTCGTATTTCCCAAGCCGGGGTATTTGTTTGATATATATGACGTGGCTCGCAACCATAACTTCTTGAGCTATGATCGTGCTCCAGCTCCATGATAATATCTGTGGCATATAACTTGGAATTTTTATGGACCCATAAACTATCGTTGAAGTGTCTGTTTGTACTTCTATGAGTTCATAGATCTTGGCATTTCCGGTTATTTTGTACTCTATAGATACCAAGAAAAAAAAACATAAACACCTCGTGCCTTTTCATACTAGTTCAATTTATAGTTTTTACTTTCATTTTGCTGATTGACTTAAATTTGTAGTGAGGCTAAAATATTTGATTTAGACTGGTAATGTTTCTTATTCTCTGCAAAATAACGTTGCAGTTCATCCAACTGAAACTGGATCCAGCTAGTGGCAATACTGTTCCACCTAGTGGAAATGGTTCAGTCACACAAGGGCTCAATGTCACCAATAACCAACATGGGCAGGTATACAAAGATCTATTTTTTCCCCTTCATCTGTATTTTCTGTATTGTCTTTTCATTCCATGCAATCATGCTTATCTAATCTGTCCTACTGAGCAGAAACCACTAGCAATGCGCATTCGGTTATCTTACAAAGTGAATGGCGAGGACAGATTGGAACAAGGCCAAATCAGCAATTTTCCGTCTGGACTGTAGTACCATGTTTGTGCATTGGATCATGTGTTGATGTTGGGAACTTGGGATAGGCCTCGCAATTTGGCATGTTGGGGGCAGATTGCGGATCATTTATCTCGTTTCCTTTTGATTCATGTGCCCCTTTTGTGGGGTGTAAGAGCAAATAGTTTCTTACGGCCATTCATTTTTTTTTCCAATATATATATTGTATAGTTAGCAGAAAAGTGATATCATAATCATGTATTTGTGGATGCCTGTTGTAATTCACGGTTGAGGATATAATCACAATAGGCTGATTTTAACTTTCACATGGTTCTTCAAGAAGAAAGAGTAGATCTATTCTATTCTCGAATACGCAATTGCTGAAGTCTTATTACTCGCAACAAAGCTTCCACATCCTTATCTGCATTTTGTTTTTGTGAGAAACAATCCTTGCAATTGTATACATTGCGAAGCCGTAGAAGCAAGGATTCAATGGATGAGGGGCTGTTTGGATATAAAGTTTTTTTTTATAAGTTTTGGAAGAATACCATAGTTTTAAAAAATACTATGGTTTTAGTAAACAAAGAGGTGTTTGGATACAACTAGTTTTACAGTTTTAGAAACTTCATTATCCTCAAAACCTCAGTTTTTTTTGAAGTTTTAGAAACTCCGCCTTAGAGCTCTTTTTCCAAAACCGAGAAAACGGCACGCCGCACTTTTCTCTCGCACACTCTTGGAAGCGGATTCTCTGAATTGCCGGTTTCAATTCAGGGTACTGCAGCACTAGCTACAGTTTTATTACTGTTTATCAAATTATTTTTATTTTGTTATGACAAAAAAAAACTGTTCATACATCACTGTTCATTTTTACTATAGCATTCAATCTCGTTCGGAGGCCTGTGGATGAGGGTAAATTCAGATACCGTGGCTCCTCTGAATTTACCCCTTCAATTCAGGGGACCCAATCCCGCACTCACCCTTACTATGACGCGCCGTATTTTATTCGCAGCAGCAACAGGTTTCTTCCTAGTTCACAGTACATCGAAGAAAAGGGATGGAGTAACTATTTTGCAAATCGAGGTCGTGATTGTGTACTGTGCTGATCATGTAGTTTCTACAATGCAAGCACTATGCAATATGTATTGTTTCTTTTTTTTTTTCTGTTATTTAAGCACTGTGATCTTCATTTTACACATTTCAGCGAAAACAAAATCCATCACCGTGAAATCAGTCTGCACCTGCATGCGCGCAGTGCTGTACTAGTAACCATGCATGTCAACGTCATTATGTGGAAATACTAAAAAAAAATACTCTAATACCCAAACATCTCACGGTTTATCTCAAAACTGTAAAAAACTTCAGTTTATAAATACTAGAGTATTGACTCACTTCCAAGTTTTAAAACTATAGTTTCTGAATACTTTGGTTTTTGAAAACAACAACATCCAAACAGGGACTGAATAACATGCGTTTATAAACTACAAATAGGAAGGGAACGCGCCATAAAAACCTAAATCTGGTGCCGCGTGCACACAGCAGCAGGAGGCTGGCGGCAACCTCCGTCGTAGCCACCTCCCGGAGTGACGGAATCCGCTCCAAGTGGGCCAAGAAGTCCAAGCTCGAGCACCTCGCCGTGAACACCATTGGACTTGCAAGACAGCGACCCCAAAGCTTGGCGTGGTCCTCGGTCCTGCAAGTGCAAGGCAAGAATAGCATGCATGTGTACCAACCGCTCGACGATAGTCTGTCCATGGAGGGGCCGTTCATCATTTTTTTCCCTTGATTTTTGGATCACTTCTTGAATTTTATACTTTCTCAGATGGGCACTCTTGAAGAAAATTTCTGAATCTCAAGGCTAAAATTTGAAATAAAAAAAGATTAACATTAACAGCACGAGAGAGTTTGAAACTGTAAAATCTCAAGGCCTGAAAGCTTGAAAGCTTCAGGTGGGAACGAGCTATAAAAAATCTCAACGCCTGAAAGTTTCAGATCTCAGATCAGTCTGCGCTTTGTGTCAAATGAAAGAAAACATCAACAGCATGAGATATTTTGAAACTAAACAAAAAGGGGCCATTGCGTTTCAACCATAGATTTTATGCCTAATTGTGATTCAACTATCATTTTTCGAAAGCTGACCTCAATTGAATCATAAGTCCGCTAAATGACTCTAAATTTGAATTATTATATAAATACAGTAATACATTAAAATTAACAAAATTATGATACAATCACAAAGCGCAAATTTATGTTTTCACACCAAAAATTAACACCGTTAGAGGCACTTAACAGACGTGTGGTACAACTGCAGTTAACTTTCAAAAAATTATAGCTGAATCACAAAATCTTAAAATTAACGGCTAAATCACAATTAAACTTCAAATCTATGACTGAAACACCGTTGTCCCAAATAAAAAGGGTAGAAGGACGAAACAGACAACTAAATATTTATAAAAAAGCAACCGAATATATATTAAAAAAAACTATGCTCCTCAGATGTCTCTTCATATCCACAAGTGTGCAGCTTCTCAAAGGAGCTGCTTTCAGGAATTGGAACGATATAGGATGTGAATTCAGTCATCACTGGAGCATCCAACCTTAAGGTAGCTGATTCGTTTCGGTGCAAAGAGGAAACTGGCAAACATATCTCTCTGAGTGCAAATCATTTCCAGAAAGGAAAGGAAAGAGAAAAAAAAAATTAAGCTCCTCATAGTCTCTTCATCTCCACACAATACGCAGCGCCTCTGAAAGGAGCTGCTTTCAGGAATTGGAACGATTTAGGAGCTGAAATTCAATAATCACTGGAGCAAGCAAAGCACAACGAAACGGATTCAATACAATACGCAGTGTGCCTGTAATTTGCATTATATTTCGGCCAAAGTCTAATAAAAATCCCTCGAATTGTTAACACACTACTCTAACATACGATCCCAGCATCCAACTCGTCATGCTATTTTGCCCGTGCCCACTTGTTCATACAGAACGAAAATGTCTAAGAAGCAGCTGATCGACTAGGCGGAACAATGCAGCATACCCATCTGCTTAACTAACGAATCACTGATACGGTAAACGTAACGGCAACGAAGGCGTCCTGGTTCAAGTCGGGAGCTAGGGTTTGGGCACACAGGAGGGGTAGTTACCGCCGACGAGACGCCGCTCCGATAGGGGTTGCCTCCGGAAAGGGAGCCGCGGCCGCCCGCCCGCTCCATCTTCCAGCAGCTGGCGCGCCATCTAGCTTCCTGGCCGCCCGCCGCGCCGCCGCCGCCGCCAAAGATCGACCGCGGGGAGCCCTCAAATTAGTGTGTCAAATTATCGAAGCCAACAAAATGAGGCCTAAGTTGTCGTACGGTGGGCTGTACTGTGGTAAATAGGCTTTCGAGGCCCGTATCCATACGGTGGGCTGTACTGTTGGAGATTGGTTCTGGGCCTCGCTAGCCCATGAGGCGCTCGAGCTGACAAGTCGTCGTCCTGTCCGCGTTGACCATTGCGATCTTTGAAGCGGGCCTGTTCGCCGGATTGCCCTCCACCGATAACCACCTTTCCATGAGGTAGGAGGACTTGACCTTTATTCCTTGGTCAGCACGGTCCCCTTGTTTACTTGTTCCAGATCTCCTTCCTATTCTTCAGCACTTGTCTACGTATTTCCGTAATCGTTAGACCACAACGGCCTCATTATTACTACGTGTAGAGATCGAGAGATCGAGAGAGAGAGAGAGAAGGTCAAGAGAAACCTTCAAGGCTAAGTTATTTAAAATTGAGAAGCAGGGCACAACCGTGTGGCATTCGATCGAGAGTGACAGTTCCTGACTTCGTCGTGGCGTCATGAGTCATCCGCCACAGTTCGTTCGGTCATGCACGGGCGCGACCGCCGCTATAATAAGGGCCACGAGTTGTTGAGAGGACCACGCGCGTCCCCTCGCATATTGTCCAAGCAGCTCGGACCTTCCTCTCTCCGCTCGCCACTGGCGTACTAGTTACGTACCCGCGTGGGAAGCCGAGCTCATCAGCGAACCGTGGAAGCAGTCGATGGGCGACGGCCGCGCCGGCGCCGGCGGCGAGAGGACGGAGGCGATCATGCGCGAGATCGCGGCGCTGCGCGCGGAGCGCAACGAGCTGGACAGGCGCATCGGATTCTTCGAGTCCCAGCTCCGCGTCGCAGGTGACACTGCGCCGCCTAACGCGCATCCTCCGAGTCATGTGTCCGCGAAGACGGACGCCGTGGGCTTCCACGCCGGCGCCTGTGGCCTCAGCCCCGACATGATCCGCCGGTACGGCGGCCACCTCCTCCTCCCCGAGTTCGGCGTCCAAGGTTGGTGACCATCAGATTTACCAAATTGCTAGCCTCTCCATGCATGCATGGCTTCATAGCTATGGCCGGATCGATCTTAGCACGTGAATATAGTACGTGATTTTACTGATCGAGCAACATGCTTCATGAGAGAGACTACAGGGCAACGGAAGCTGTCCCGGTCATGGGTTCTGGTGGTCGGCGCCGGAGGGCTGGGCTCGGCCGTGGCGACGTATCTAGCTGCCTGTGGCGTTGGTAAGCTTCCCATATCTGAAACTTCAATTCGCGTCGATTGCTCCTACTCGTGTCAAAGTGTGTCCCAAGTGTTCGATCACAAAGTGTCGTGACGCAGTTTTGCTGATTCTGCTCTTGATCTTGTTTCGTTAGGTTCCTTGGGCATTGTTGATGGAGACGACGTTGAACTTGGCGACCTCCATCGGCAGGTGCATGCTAAGGCTTTGTTAATTGTTTGCCATTCGCTTCATCTTTTCTTCTTGGATTTTTTTTTTTTTGGATTATGGAACAAAGACTCATAACAAAAGTAGTAAACAATCCAAAACTGCAAAAAACAACTAAACTTAGCAAACACATCTATGATCACCGTCTCCTAAAACAACAACCTAGTTTCAGATTATCTTTTTCTTCTTAATTACTCAATAAGTATGTAGCAAGAATTATTATCTTATTCAATGAGTTGCATGAAAGGTCACCAGTAAATAAGATTCAGGGTTAGTGGAATAAACTGTAAGAATATTCCTTCGTGAACGGTTCATAACTTCGTATATGTCGTTAATTGTCATTTCTACACCAGGTACAACCTCCATGCGATTAACTAGCTCAGCCACTCAGGTGCTAACACCTTAATTAAGGGTAACCTAGCTCAGTTGACTAGCACAGTTCCGCACCTTAAATGAGTCAGTTATTGGCTCTTAATTTCATCAGCCATTTGACTTTCAACTGAGACTATAATGTACTTTTGCACTTCCTCTTTTTTTTTTTAATGGCCGTTGACAGTGCTCATGCAGTGCATCCAATAAGCAATGACCAGCCAGTTTCCTCGTGGAACTTTTCCAGGAGAGTACTATCCTTCTGGTGCTCGATTATTCATGCTAAGATCCTTCCCCTAAACCCCTTTTCAGACCATGCATGTGGAAGCGTACGTTGGACGACCAAAGGTGAAGTCAGCAGCAGCCGCTTGCCGAGGGTAAGACATTGTTACTCTGAAAGACAGTCAACCATACATGTTGAAGACTATTTTTAAATTATTTGTTGTGTCTATCATTTATCCCATTTATGTTGTGCCCATTAAATCGATATATATGTTTCTTTGAACCAGGATTAACTCCTCTGTCAAGGTGTTCGAATACCATTTCAATCTGAAGCCAAAAAATGCTCTGGATGTTGCGAGACAGTATCCTTCAAAACGTAGAAGCAGGCGTTAATTCATTAATCGTTTAATCTATTGGTTAGAGCTTGTTTTCGTTACTACTGAACCAATCACAGATATGACATAGTAGTTGATGCAACGGACAGCCTATCTAGCCGATACATGCTCAGTGACTGTTGCGTCCTTCTGAACAAGGTAAGAAATTCATCTGCTTGTGATGATAAACTTACTTATTTTTTGAACTGTGTCTCAATGATGGAGTACTGATTTATATGTTGCCATTTTACTTACTCATCAGCCTCTCATATCTGGTTCAGCGTTCGGTTTCGAAGGACAGGTAATGTTTCCTGTTGCAAAATAGCTCGAACTTCACCTTGAGAGTTCCTTGATTCCTAGTAACTTCAGTGACACTTTTCAGATTTTGTTTGCAGCTCTCTGTTCATAACCACAATGGAAGTCCGTGCTACCGGTGCCTTTTTCCAAACCCCTCAACATCAAGAGGGTGCCAGAGCAGTTCTGAATCTGATAACGGCATTCTTGGAGTTGGTAAGTACTAGCTAACTTCTCTCACACCAAGTGCAAATCGTTCTTGGAATTATTTAAGGATCTAATGAAAAAGCTCCAGTATTTACAGTTAAGCATACCTTGAGTCGTCACAAGTTTTTTTTTTTTTGATAAATCATTCCATATATAGGCTTTATACATGATCCGATGTCTTCGTCTTGTTGGCCAGTTCCAGGAGTGATTGGCTGCCTGCAAGCTCTTGAAGCTGTAAAGGTTGCAACTTGTGTTGGCGAGCCCCTTTGTGGAAGATTGCTTCGATTCGATGCACTGTCCTCCCGTTTTAAAACTGTAAGTCCCTTCATTTCGACGTGCACTGCCTCTGATGTTAATTTGCTAGAGAAATCTTTCATTAAATTTCATCCGTTTCACTCACAGAAAAAGCTCATAAACTCTTCTGCAACTTTTTACAGGTCAAGATCCATCGAAAATCAACGACATGCGAAGTTTGCGGAGAAAATCCTGTCTTCAACGAACACGTTTTTACGAATTTCGATTACGTTAGCTTCACACAGCCGCCGGCGGCGGCGAGCCTGAGCCCGCCGCTCCCAGAGACGGCCCGGGTGACCTGCCGAGAGTACAAGCAGCTGCGGGACAGCGGCAAGCCGCATCTGCTGCTGGACGTGCGGCCGGCGCACCACTTCCAGATCGCCTCCATCCCCAGCTCGCTGAACATCCCGCTTGACGAGCTGGAGGAGAAGCTGCCCCGGCTCCGGGGCGCCCTGAACGAGGTGGCGGGGTCGCTGCGCCGCGAGCAGAGCCCGCTGTACTTCATCTCCCGGAGAGGCGACGACTCCCAGGTAGCCGTCCGCATGCTCCGGGAGAACGGGTTCCTTTACGCCAGCGATGTGATCGGCGGACTCGAGGCGTGGGCGCGCGAAGCTGATCCCGGGTTCCCGGCGTATTGGTGAAAACCGAAGAAATGTAATCTCTCTCAATGTATTGACGATTTTAGTACAGAAAAAAGGACTTGAGCCTGGATTGGATAGGATAGCCAACCATCCATGGCGACGTTGCCTCATGGTTGTATGTTCTTCCAACTTCCAACCAAAAGGATTTCAAAAAAAAAAAAAAACTTCCAACGAAAAGTGTCGACCATATGAACATGCACACGAGACTGACAGGCGGGGCCCAGTTATGCCTGTTTCATCTATCGTCTCTCCTTCCATCCGTAGCCGCAACTCGCGCGCCGACGCGGACGAGAAGGCGCCCGCGCTAGTAGTTTCCGGAAGGCGGCGAGCTTGCTAATGGCACTGGCGCTGTCCACGCTGCCGCTCGCGCGCTCTAATCCTTCCCCGTCCTTCCGCGCCCCCTCCGCGTTTCCTCCTTGTAGGGTCCACTTCGGCGCCGCCGGTAGGAGCGGCGTCCTCCGGATCGCGTGTGATGCGCCGCGGCATTGCGGGTGGGCGCCGCCTCCGAGGCGGCGCCGTGGAGGGAGTCTGGTCGTCTGGGCGTCGACCGACTACTACGCCACGTTGGGCGTGCCGCGCTCCGCGAGTAACAAGGACATCAAGGCTGCCTACCGTAAGCTTGCGCGGCAGGTAATCGACGTTTGCCCCCTCTCACCCAAATATTAAGCTGTCATGGAAAAAAAATCAAATCATGCAGTTTATGCGGAACATGATGTACTCCCGCCCTATGTTGTTAAAAAATGGTAATGACATCTTTCCCATTTTCTATTTTGCTTTTAGTATCATCCTGATGTCAATAAGGAGCCTGGAGCAACTGAAAAGTTCAAAGAGATAAGTGCAGCATATGAGGTATGTCGCTCATTGTTGTACTTTTCTTAATTCTTTCACCTACTGTTCTGATTGACTTGATGATATGCTTTGGGCTTAGAGATAATGTAGCGGAGGGCCCTTGTAGAAACAGGAGATAAGCGATCCTAACATGCCTTGATGATTTTTATCCATAACTGACTGCCTTTGTTTTGCCATTGATAACAATGGTGCATGATTTATCAGCTTACAAAGTTACATGCTTTTGTTGTGAATTTGTGATGCTATTATCCAAAATGAAAAATTCCCATGCTTATGCAATATTAGTTAGGTAGTCCCTCTGTCCCATTTTATAAGTTGTTTTGGATCTGAGCACGGGAATTAAGAAAAGTGAAAAATGTGGGATGTTCTAAAAACGAGGAGAGAGATAGAGTGAAGATGTATCAGAAAGAGAAAATGTTGTCTCGGGAAATGAGAACGACTTATAATTTAAGAAAACTTGAAGAGCCCAGAGTGACTTATAATTTGGGACGGAGGGAGTAGTTGGGATCTACTTCTTTTTTATTTGGTTTTGGCTCTCTTGTTCAATTGATATTACACAGAATCAATTGACTGATTCTGGTTCTATGTTGTCTTTCATCGCCATTTTGGGAGTACTGAGCTTTATTGTATTCAGGTGCTGTCAGATGAAAAGAAGAGATCGATGTATGACCAATATGGTGAAGCTGGAATTCAGAGTGGGGTTGGAGGACAGGGTGGAGCTTACACAGTACTTTCTTAACATTTTTTTATGTAACTATATGGTCAATTATAAGGATTCAAAAATGCTATTAATTGCTGTCCATCTGTTCTCTTAAACAAGCCTTCTTAGTTCTTTCCGTGTTCATTTTGTCCACACAGACGAATCCATTTGATTTGTTTGAAACATTCTTTGGATCAAGCATGGGTGGCTTTTCAGGCATGGACCAGGGTACATTCAGGACACGCAGGCGGAGCACTACTGTTCAAGGTGAAGACATCAGGTTTGTTGTAACTTGCAAGACATTGAAGTGGGATGACTAAACAGTTCTAGATGGCCGACTAGACCGGTCTAAACAGTAGGCAGAGGGTGCCCGTTTTGTCCTAAAAGGCCATTTAAACTGTCCTTTTTAGCTTGATTAGATGGTTTTAAGTGGCCGTTTAAACTGAAAAAATGGTAATAATGGGTCCCCGGCTGTCTACCGTTTACCGTTTAGGATTCCACTGCAATTTTTTTTGGCTCTGAACAACATGTTTCTGGGAAAACAAAAGTTTTATTCTGTATTTCATTAAAATCTGGTAACCGGGTGGGACGCAGTCAGTCCTGCAGCTGGTTCTAACCTTCCTTGGTTCCATTGTCTGTGCTCTCCCTTGCCTTTCGCATCTTTAGCTTGGTTACTTTGTCTTTGTTCTCCCCAAACTGAAATTGCCAGCTCTACAGAATAGTTTAATTTTTAAACTGACATGAACTTATTCTACCAGATATGATGTGATTCTGGGGTTCACAGAGGCGATATTTGGAACGGAGAAAGATATTATTTTATCTCATTTGGAAACATGTGATACATGTGGTGGTTCTGGATCGAAGGCTGGCTCCAAGATGAGAATATGTTCCACATGTGGTGGGCGGGGGCAAGTAATGCGAACTGAGCAAACGCCATTTGGGCTCTTCTCCCAGGTGATAATGGAGCATTACTTTGACGAGTATATTTGAAAATGTGTTCTAGATATTTACAGTACATATTAGGTGACAGCAGTTTGGATAAAATGAAGGAAAGTTGTGACGAGTTATGAACCAAAGTAAAGATTCTATAAAATGAAGGACCATAAATGAGATATCATGGAAGAGGAACAATTCTTCAAGATGCACTCTAATGTCTACAATTTCTTCATTTCCTTAAAAATTATTATTATTATTTTGAAATTTTAGAATATTGTGTATTACACCTTGCTATCATGAGGACTAAGCAAGAATAGGGGCTGAAGCTTATTAGCTTAACAATTAAACCAAATAGATTAGCACCAACACAGGTTTCATTGTCCTCTTTGTTATTTTATTAGTATAACAGAATATTTATTATACTTCATGCGTTTAAAAATGACTTTTTGATCTGGTCATCTAGGCATCCTTTTGCCTGAACTGTTTGTCTTTACTGTACATTTTTTATTGAAATGTTTCACATTCATTTGTGGTACAGGATAGCATTAACATGTAAATTATGCGTACTGAAGATTTCATTTCAGTTAAATTGCAGAAATTAAACCATACATGCCTTTGGATTTCCTGTATTTCCATGTAATAATTTCAGTTCTGTTACATATATTTTGACATTAGTAATTATTACACTAGACTAGGGCTTCCTATTTTGTAGGTTTCAATTTGCCCAACTTGTTCCGGAGAGGGTGAAATCATTTCAGAGTATTGCAGGAAATGTTCTGGTGAGGGACGTGTTCGTATCAGGAAGGAGATCAAAGTAAAAATTCCCCCAGGAGTTAGTAAAGGTAGTACCCTTCGTGTACGTGGGGAAGGTGATGCAGGACCAAAAGGGTAAGTAGAGCACAAACAGATCCTGCTTACCTTCGTACTGAAACATTTTGAAATACTGTATCTTTGTATTATGCTGCCGGTTTGTCATGCTTAGGCTTACATGCCTTGCACAACTCTGGATTCTGTTGTGAACATGGTAAATGACATGAAGCATCGATGTTTAATTAGTGGCAATTGAGAACTTGCCAATGTCACATCGCAGTATTCAATTAGAGATTCATGAATTTCTTTACTTTTTAATTTTAACTTTTCCCCGACCCTGCGCAAGTGGGAGCTATGTGTACCAGGCTGCCCTTTATTTAAGTATGAGTGGAAGTTTGCATTTGCATTTCATATTTTGAGTCTGCCTTTTGTGGAAGGTTTTTGTTGTATTAGGAGTATGAATCAATACATAATAATCTGGCATTGTGTGAATTAATGCACTTCTGAAGAAATTTTAAGAATAAAGGAAGATATGCTAAGTGCAGTTTAGAGATACTTCAGAAAATATGTGCAGAATCCGCTGTGTCTGCATATTCAACTTATATTGTTCAAATTCCTCATTTTTATCTTTCTATATCTCTCTTTCATTGAATCCAAATAAACCCTTTCATCTTTTGGAAAACAGAGGGCCTCCGGGTGATCTTTATGTTTGCCTTGATATAGAGGAGCCATCAGATATTAAAAGGGATGGTATAAACTTGTATTCCACTATTTCCATAAGCTACATTGAAGCTATTCTGGGCACTGTTAAACAGGTACTTTGTTTTACATGACAAACAATTGTTGTCCTTAGTATCACAGGTCACCGTCTTCTTCAGGAAGCAATTTTCCCCCCATGGAACTAACAGATCTGTTGATTTTTTTCCCATGGAACTAACAGAAGCTATCCTTGAAATGATGGTTTTATATGTTTGCATGCAGGTCAGAACCGTTGATGGAACTAGTGAGCTTCGAATACCTCCAGGCACGCAACCTGGTGATGTAATAATCTTAGCAAAGCAAGGTGTTCCATCATTGAAGCAAAGCAAGGTGTTCCATCATTGAATAAACCATCTACACGTGGTGATCATCTATTCACTGTTAAGGTCACTATACCCAAGCGTATAAGGTGAAAATATGTTTTCTGATTTGAACCAACCTTTTTAAACTTTACAGCTAACTGAGCTACACAAACACGCATCCATTATCTCCATGAATTACTAAGATTATTATTTGTTCCAGTGGGCGTGAAAGGGAATTACTTGAGGAACTTGCATCTTTGAGAGGTGGTGGTTTTGCTCGTGCAGCCCCCAAGCCAAACCCCAACAAACCAAAACGTAAACATACTCCACTCTCTCTGCCCTCCTCCCCACAGCGAATAATTTATTTTTATTTCAGATTCTGACTATCGGAAGTTCAGTTGTTTTATTGTTACTGATGAGCAAATGGTGAAATTTCTCTGAAACTAGACTAAAGACTTGCATATGTCATCTTTGTTGCAGCCATGCACCAAGATAATGAAGTCGACTCAAGTCAAGAAAGTAATGATGAACCTAATGAAGGAGAGGGTGACTGGTTGAAAAAACTTGCAGATTTTGCAGGGTAACTTTTTAAACTTGATTTCTGCACAATTTCATTGCTGACATATTGTGCTTCAGTTGCTAGGATATTGTATTTCTTAAAAGCCTTTGTGATGCATCTCCGATTTTCATTCCTAATATTTTGTTAATGTTTTTTTCATTACATGAATATATTGCCCTTGCAGTTTTCTCTTGTGGTATAAAAATTACTTAACTATCCTCTTTTCTGCACTAATTTCAATAATATTACTGACTGATATATATGTCATCAGACATGTGTTTGGATTATTTCCAGTATTTTAACCTAGTTCCTTGTTGAATTCTTTTAGGTCCATTGCCATTGGTGCTGCGAAATGGCTGAAGGACAACCTTTAGAATGTAGATATTTGTTGCAGGATACTCTTTATTCAATTAACATCGTGCAGCAGTCAAATATGCAATTTTTCAATTTATTGGGGACCCCACCTGATGTTAATATCCATTTTGTTGGAGAGGCTCAAGAGTCGAGATTTACCGGATGTGGAGTGGGAGCGGAGAGACAGACTTGTCCACTAATCTAGTTGTCCCGAGATATATTTTCATCCTTGTAAAGCAAGTTTTTTCCTGCTATGTAGTTGCAGCTGCTACAAATTTCCAAGTCCATTTAGTAGCCTGAAGTTGCAGGGTGGTGATATCAAACCCAGAGAATGCGTTGCATTTTGTATGTATATATATATTTTTCATGCAATAGAGGATCACTGAATTTCGGGTTCAAAATAAGGCCCCATTTGGAATGAAGAAATTTTTTTAATTTCTGCATTTTTTTTAAAAAAAATTCTGCGTTCTAAACGGGTCTAAACAGGCAGACATTCATTTTCTGTCTCTCTTCGAAATAATGCTCGACTACAGTATTTAACTTTTCAAATTATCAAGATGCCGTTAAACTCTAACAAGAAGTTTCAGTAATCCAAATCATGGACAGGGTGGGTGTCCTCCCAATCAATCCTCTTTTGAGCTCGCTTTGAGCAAAAGCAAGACAGCAGCTACAACGGGCAGGGACACCATCAGCAGAGCTTGCACGATGTTTGGCCTCGTGATACCGGGGAGCAGGACGCTTCCGTATTTTATAGCCGCGGCGCCACCGATGGATCCGAGCGCCAGAGTCAATAGGTAGCTGGAATCATCCTGTGGATACACACGAAGAAGAATTAGTCAAAACCCGTTGCTTGAGAGCACACTAACATTCATTCAAAAGCTGCTGAATGTATTGGAAGGACGGTACACAAGACGAATTGCAGTAAAAGATGGTCTCGAGCACAACCCAAAGTTGGAGTGGAATGCGAATTTGCGCTGAATTATTATGAGAATTGAGAAGACACAGTTCATCATAGTATGCGTTTGCTCAATGGGCTGTCACAGGTAACCATTGCGAGTGCGAGAGATGACGAATGGCGCAAACGCTGCCAGCGAAAGACAAGCATACGAGCCGTTCGGAGGCAGTCTCTAAATGTCAAAGCTGAAGAGACGCTAACGAGATTGGGGGAAGGATGCGCTGACCTTCAGGATTCCCCCCGCACCAGCGCCGGTGTCGGTCTCGGCGGGGTCGCGCCGGGAGGTACGTGCAGCGGCCGCGCGGTGGCTGCGCCGGCAGCTCACGCGGAAGAAGCTGCTGCGGAGCGGCGCCAAGCGGGAGCTGGGTTCAGTGGCCTGGAAACGAGTCGCTGAAGCGGCCATGGCGGCGACCGCGCAGGCAAAAGCCACCGCCATCGAGGGAAGGCTGATGGCTGACGAGACAGAGCTGCCTCAACTAGGGAACAGCAAGCAACAAGGGCTCGATAGGGCACACCGTTTTACGTTATCCAGAACAGAGCAGCGGTCGCCCTTGTCGCAGGACAACCAGCGAGCACCAACAGCAAGACGGCCTTACGCGCTTTCATGAATCACTCGCAATTGGAATCATATGGAGAAAAAATGGAACAAATTATTACACAATCTCATGATAACAACCATCTATGCATCCTCATAGACATTCTACAAAACTGATGATTTATCAAAGCACTGACAAAACTGCTGGACTGCAGTACAACTACTGGAACGGCACTATGTAGCGTACAAAGGAACCGCGTTCATTTGACTCTTACAAAACCTTCTCTTTTTGCTGCCTCTAATGAACTACCAGTAAACTAAACAACGAGCATAATAAGCATGGCCTGTAATCGGCACCAGCAGAATCAGATTTAGAAGTAGGTTTTCCGCTTCCTCCCTGTGTACTTGGTGTCCACGGGTACATCATGTCCTTTCCTTCTCATCTGCTCTTTTTTCCTCAAAAGCCATTCCTTACCTTTGCCATTCTTTTTAGTTTTCTGCTTCTTCTTTGGCCTATTTCTTTCATATATGCCAACCTGCATCAACATAACGATTTCATTTGATGCAGTTAGACCTTAGAACACAACGGAATGATAAATTCATAGAACAATCATACATAATTTTTTCATATAGGTCCACATAATCGAGAAGTTAAGATGGTTCCTGATCAAGTATAGGCACATAACTACAACATAAACAGTAATAATAGTATATATATCAACTAAATCACCGGGAACTTCGAGGTAAAAGCTAATTATAATTTTTTTAAGGACTAAAAAAAACTATGTTTAACTTCTCCTATGCACAGGTGACTTACAACTGTTAGCTTATGAGATAAATAATTACAGTGACAGATTCATACTCAGGGTTAACTGGATTACTTCAATGTAAGGCTCACTTGTAAACATGACATGCTGATTCTGGTATGGAAATGGGTTCAATGTAAAGCTACCAATGAAGCGAAAGACAGAAAAAAATGAAATATCACCAAAATAGTAAAATATATCCATGAAATATGAAGAATAAATTCATTCTTGAGTGTTCACTTACAGTTCGGTCACCATCTTCACCACTGCTATCACCATCGTCGTCACTACACATCTCACCATCTTCACCTTTACCCTTAGGAAGTGATGTATGCAGAGAAGGTGCTCCACAAGTGAGGACAAGGTATGACTTCTTTGCTTTTGAACTGCCAGAAGAAAGGAATGTCTGTAATTATATGAAACTGAAATTGTACGACTTTCCATGCTATGAAGCAATTGAGTCATTACCTATGAGGCCAGTCAACGACCACTCCACCAGCAAAACCAGCACGCATGGCATAAGTTACAATCATTTCGCTCTGTTTCACATTATCAGCATAAAACTGTAGAACAGCTCGTGCTCCCCTTGCTAGACATCTATACAACGATCCAAAGAAAGCCCTGAAAAATATACAGATTTAGATTAAATAATTTAATTTCTTGCGGATAAGCAGGACAAAAGTTACAAATCACTCAAGATACATACTTTAACCGCAATCTCAGGTCATGAGAAGACTTGTCAGCATTGCATAACCACTATCCATGAACAAAACAAAAAGCAGGGTTGTGACGTACTCCCTCCGGTTTTAAATTATTGACACTGTTGACTTTTAACGTCAATTTTGACCATTTGTCTTATTCAAAAAATTTGTTTCATTGTGTAAATTTATTAGTCGTGATTTAAATTTCACTAATAATAAATTAAATAATAATAAAATTTTACACATTTGAACAAATTTTTTGAATAAGACGAATGGTCAAAGTTGATGTTAGAAGTCAACGGTGTCAATAATTTAAAACCGGAGGGAGTAAGTAAATAAAGAATTAAGAACGAGATAAATACATGGCTGTAGAACAGAACATCTGAAGATTACCTGAACTGCTGAAATACTGATTGCGCCATCAATAACTCCTGGACGTAAACCTAAGCCCTGGAACATGAAGTAAATCAGCAATGCTCTCTATTCTACTTTTCACTCCAAAAGTTTGATCTTTGAAGATCCTTTCAAACCTAGTGTGTGATCAGGATTAACTTTGTGAACTACCATGTCAGTAGTTCAAGTGACACGCATTGTTTCAACCACTTGTCTCATATAACTGAACTCTATTATTAGGAATGCAAAGCACATAACATATGCAGCAAAAAAATCTTAGCATTCCAGCACATTATACCTGGCCCATATCTGCAAGTAGAAGGTCGCCTTCTGCTTCACGCTCCAAAGCAACATCTGTTCAAAACATTGAAGCTCTATGAAAAGGCAGCAGGTAACATTGAAGCTCTATGAAAAACACTTTGTAATCATTATCAAACAAGCTTAAGGAACAGAGGCAGTTCCTCACCGAGCATAGATTGTGAAATATCATAGCCAATCCAATGATGACCATGCTCCGTCAATGTCTCACCACTGAGTCCAGAACCGCATCCTGTCAATCATATCACACAACTACGGACATAAGGAGGTTTCAAATGCAATCACATATGCACAACCGTTCCACTATCAGATTAGTGTTGAATTTCTCTATCATGCGCCGACCGCAAGTGAAGAATTCTCAAACAGGCTCTTAACTCCATTTTTTTGCCAAAGCAACAATTTTTAGCGTTATATCCTAGAGGAGATGTTCATAAGCGCTGAGCTCAGAGGGCAATCTGACCAATGTCAAGCAGCAGCTTGGGGACGCCATCGTTAGGGAGAGCGAGCAACTCCAGCGCCCTCTCCGAAATCCTCGCCTGAAAAAGGTACCGTACGATTCGTAGAATTAGCGTCGCGAAAACGGGCAAGCTGAAATCGAACAAGTAGGCGCTCCCTTCGCTCACCTGGATTTCGATGATACGGGAGGAGGTGGTGTACTTGCGGGCCTCCGCCTCGTTGTAGAAGACGTCCGGCGGCGCCTGAATCTCTGGCCGAGGCATTATCTATTCCTCTCCCTCTCCCTCTCCCTCTCCCTCTCCCTCTCTCTCTCTCTCTCTCTCTCTCTCTCTCTGTGCACTCCCCCTCTCCTCGGTTTTCTCTCTCCGTGCAAACGCCGCCGCGGTTTGCTCGCGCGCCGCCGCAATGCTGATGTAATCCCCTCGAGGGCTCTCGCTTGCGGAAGAGGTTCCCACGCACGACGTTTTGGTGGGCTTTAACGGGCCTTTTCCCCGCGGAGGACGCCAAAACAACATGGGCCCAAAACTATAGCCGAACTACTAAACTGGCCCAGTACGCTTCGCGGAGTAGCAAGGCACGAGTACGGGACTGCCGATTGCTCTCGGTTTTAAGCCCGATTTTTTGCATCCGTGCCGCAATTAGAATGTTGCATGGGGACTAGGGACAAGCCAACCAGAATCGAGAATTGCTGGGAAACCAAGCGAGATCAGGAAGCAGATGGGAAAATGGCGGAGGTAGTCAGACGGCCAGACGGTTGCTCCCCGGCGGCGCGCAGGCCACCGTCTGATCCGCGCTGCCCCGCGCGTCGGAGAGAATCGCGGCCCTCCGTCTCCGTCGCCGCGCGTCTTCCCGAGGGCAGCGTTCTGTTTCCGCCACCGCATCCGCATGGGCCTCCGCTCGGGAGGTGCGCGCGCGAAGAAACCTCGGATTGGGGTACCAAGGTACAAGCACATTCCCGCGCTCGTTTATTTAATGCCNNCCTAAACAAAAGCAAAATCTGTACAGAAATGCTTTTCTTTTTTTTTTTCTTTCAAATGTTTGGATAGTACAAGAATTTACAGAAATTAAGATAAAATTTTGTAATGGACGATGGACGGAGGGGATTGCTATCCGGGGTTTTGGCCAACTGTGTTGTTTTTCTAGGAGTAGCTATTTTTGCCTATCTGGGGGCATACATTTTGCTTTATGACTGTAGCTGATTTTTCCCCTTCAGCGTGGGTACGGGGACGACTGCACGAAGCACAGCCTATATAGTTTTGCCCATGTGGGTAGAGATAAAATAATTGGGGTATGATAATTTTTTATAATTTTTTTGTTATTTTTTGTCTTGGGACACTAGAATCACTTATTAGTACTGTACATTTTAGGACGTCGAGACTACCACGAACGGATGCAAGCTCCATAAAATTTAGCCAATCAAATCAAACAGAATCAGCAGAGCCTCTTTCTCTTGCGGTTATTCAAATGCATGGACACATCAGCACTGAACTGTGGCCACTTGTTCGCTGATCGGCTTGTGGCTAAACCTGATAGCCATCGTCTTAACCACACGTTGCAAGTTGCATATCTGCACACTTCCGGACCGCACAAACAAATCAAATTGGCTTACAACATGCGAGAATGATAAGCAAGTGTAACAGTACCAGCGTAATCATGTGCATCATACTCCATCCACCTAACGCAAGTAGGAGTAGTAGCTAGTGTCACAGTGCAGATGCGTTGTCCACTTGATCTTCTGAATGACACCTGGATTACCCTAAGCTGTATGGATTGCAAGGCTAATTTTTCTTAATCAATTTGTCAGTCGTAGGCGCGTTACTTGTTACTTATTTCAAAAGCAGCAGCAAAAGTTTACTGGCGTGGCAAGAGATGTTGGTGGAAAGAGACCGTAAAATTGTAAGGGTTTATATATCTGAGAGTTCGGCGTCAGGATGGTGGCTTCTCTATATCCTGATCAGATTATCTCATCTCCATTGGGATTGGGGTCCTTAGCCACCAATCCCATGCGGACATGTCGCACTTGGGTTGGGTTCCATTCCGTTCCTCTTCTCTGACCTCTCACCTCCTCTGGGCCCTATAAATAAGCACCCGTCATCTCCTTTCCTCTACCCCAAACATCTCATCTCTCATCTTGAGTTCCTCCTATAGATCGACATGCATGCGTGTTTCTTTCACCCTGCTCATCCCCACTTTCTTTCTCTTTCGGTTTTTCTTCGTGTTCTTTTCAGATCTGAACTTGGGCTATCGAAGTGTCTAATTGCATGTGTCTGGTGCCGTGGATCTGCAAGATATATATAGACCGATGGCCCTCTTTGTGATCTTCCACAGCTTTCTTGAACTGCATGAGTTCGAAATGGCGGTTGTTCTTTGAGAAAATAGAGCTTGGCTCGAGTTAGCTTAAGAGCAGTTCAATAAAGCTGTGGGAAATTGCAGAGAGAGACCAGTTAATTAACGCACCAATTGATCCCTGATGCCTTCTCCCAAGTCACGGATGTTCGGCCTAGTGCTAGATCTGAGCACACGGTAGATGGCAAGAGCGGATTCTGCAGGCTCCAGCACATAAAGGTATGAATTTCTGGTGTGTACTTCTTCGAGGATATACATTAGAATGAATTCCTTGATATGTTTCTCTATAGGAAAAAAAAAAATCTTTGCCATGATTTCCCCAATTGCTGTAATTGCTACAGTTTTTAGCTATAGGTCTGTTTCTCACGTTGGCTTGCAGTAGTTTGATTATGTAGATGCTGTTTTTTTTATTGTAATTCTTAATTTTTTATAAGAAGGATGGCTAAATATTATGTCTAAAAGTTTAAAATGACTTATAGATTAGGAGTATTTTTTCTTTTTCTACGTGATAGCCTCTAATTCAACACTACTTTCCACTTTTATTGCTCCTGCCAGTATTTCACACAAATAGCACCGATATTTTCTTAGTAATAAAACACTTTTCTTTGAGTGTGGCATTAATGTTCATGAATAAAATTAAAAGAAGAACGTGATTGACGTGTCGTTCTGTAGCCTGCAATGATGTTTGCTTGACGGGTGCACTCAGTATATCTTTTGGTTGTGAAAAAGGAGAAAAGGATGGTGCCCTGCAGAATATGTGCATGAAACCTCAAATCGTAGCCAGTACCTGGCCTGTCTCACGGTCGCATGCATGGACTGGAGTGGAGTAGCCCAGCTTCTCTCACACCCGTACAAAACACAATGGCCTTTCCAGAGAATAGACTCCTTACTGCATGATGGGACTCTCATTCCTGGAGATGCCGGCCCAGCGGCTATTGTGCACGCATACGTGCTCGGTTAACTAGACTGTTGATTTTCGCTCAAAATCAAACCTAAGTGTTGTAGTAAAAATGGCTAGCTCACCGATTTTCTAGCTAGCGGATCAGTTTTTCATCATTTCAAAAACTGCTACAATACCAATTTTTTCAACTATGTGCGCGCCCTCATCACTTCATTTTTTTCTTTTTTTTTCAACATTGTGCATAGCACATTTCGCATCAAAAGAAGTAGAAAACAACCTTGCAACTGAGATTACACGATCAACATCAACTTAGCTCGATTTAAGAAAGAACTAAAGCAACAAGAGAGACACTAGACCTGGAGCGGAGGAGACAGACCACCAAAATTCAATTCACTCTTTGACAGCCTCCCTTCTACTGGACCGGTTCACCAGACCAGTGTGTACTGCCGGTGACCTACCTAGGTCAAGGGGGTCTGCAACAGTTGCGCGCACTGCATGCGTTTGCCATATCACCTGTGCCGTGTGATGCTGGCCAACACTGGCATGGCCTTCTTACCGGTGAACAGTTCGGGTTCTTGGACTGTCTACATGTCCCGGAATACGTACGATCTGACGGAGGAGATGTGTCGTCGATCTGTGATCTGAATCAGTGCTCAGTACTACAGCATGGATGGATCGCTGCTCGCTGCTCTTTGTCAGCTTGAAGTACACCAGGTAATCCGTCCAAGCAGGACTGTGATGCAAGCATGTCGTTTATATTTCACGGAAGAATGAATTTATTAGAATTAACCTCCAAGAAAATGTAAGTACTGTATTAAGGTTTTTTTTGCATGAGGCTTGTCGTGGATCAACCACAGGCGCACTACAGTGGAGTACATCTTATGGCTGCTGTGTTACAGTATTTATGAAGTAAATTTGAAATAAATTGTATTATATTTATTACTCTTATACTCAAAACTGAAAGCAACATAGTAATAGATTATGATTTTGTTTTATGAACTTTTTATGTTGCCTGGTTAAATTTGTCAAATACTTCCCCCGGTTCGTACTTCTTTTTTATGTTCCAGACATAAAAATGGCTTGCGCTTTGCTATGCTTGTTCGTTTGAAACCCTTTCATGACCGAGAAGTAGTAGTATAAATTAAAACGCAAAATTTTGAATTAGGTGATCATGCTTTTCTAAGTGACATGACAATATGACATCACGAGCTTAAGCTCCTGCTCGCTGCTATTAGCAAGTTTATACAAGAACGAAGCGAACTTCAGAAAAAATAACAATGGAAGCATATATACGCTGCACACAAAGTATCTTATTCCCATGTAGGAAGAGTATACGTAAAACACTCGAGCACAAGGGGAAAAAACTGAAAATGAACTGAACGCAATTTCTGGTCGTAGAAGCCATGATGTTCCTTCTGTCCCCGTTCCGGCCGGCCTCAGATTCCAGGTTCCAGAGGGAATTTTTACCGGATTCCTTGCCGGTGCAGCAACCTCTCTGCCTTTGCTTGCAGTGAAATCCATTCCTGGGATTCCTCCCCATCCATCACCCATGAGTGACCATGACATAAGCGAGAAGGCCAGTGAGATCGATCTCAGAGGTAAATCGTCCGGCTCTGAATGACGGCCAGCCTATCTGTCTCACAAGGTAGCGAGCTGCCGGGAGGACATAACGCGGGCCTGATGCAGATGCAGATGCAGATGCAGATCCAGGTTTCGGGCCCATTGTCAGTGGCCCTCCCTTGTTGCATGTGCCCACCTTGCGCTGCGCGAGCAGGACCTTGTGCTTGTTGTGATGGACGGATAGGATGGATGGACGGGGCAATGAGCTTTCTGAGTGGGCGAGTGTGGAAAGGGAGGTGGAGTGAGCAGGAGGGAAAGGAAAGCTGCATTCTGTCAATACCTCCTGTGGATAAAGTGAAAGTTAAGTTGACAGCATATGGAACACATTACATCTTAAAATAAGTTTCATTTTATATTTTCAAATATCTCACTTTAACTATTCGTTTTATTAAAAAAATTTGTGAAAAATTAATTATTTTATATTGAAATGATTAATTATTAAAAGTGCTTTAACTTTGATTTGTTTATTTTTGTATTTTTGTAAATTTTTTGAATAAAATAAATGGTCAAACATCAATTTTAAAAAATCAAAAAACGTCACTTATTTTGAGACGAAAGTAGCAGGATTTGCTATTGGAACATCATGATACATTTGGATGTGAGAATGGCGTGCCATAAAACAACTAAATGCTCTACATTTTGTCAGGAGACTCCTCTACATCTATTAATTCATTTGAGTGATGCGTTTATCGAGAAGGTTTTCAAATGCCAAGTTTCATGGGTAATTATTGGAGAGTAGTCAACTGAAAAAGCACATGATTATTTGTAGCAGGAGTAGCCACGCTCTTCTCACTCGTTATGAGCTGAACAATAAGAATGTTTTGTGACATGATTGGTTACCAATATAATACTATGTCAGTACGAAGGAGATCTGGTTGGAAGGCAATGTAATTTGAATTTCAGATAAAGCCGTTTCAATATATGCCTGTGTTTTTGTCTTTTTTCACATTCAGCAGAAGCCTTGTACGGTTGTCCATGTGGTTGATGTACAAGAATACAATGCATAGGAAGACAGTTAACTGTCTAAATGGGTAAATTAGTCATACAGACGTGACTTACCTAGCTGCAGTTTATACCTTCTGTCAAAATTGTGCTACAGTAGCTTGCATGTACACATCTAAAATAAAACAAGATGGGGGTAATCAAAGTTAAACTTTTCCACCAGAAAAGAAAGGGGCACAAGCAAACTCTTTCAGCAGAAAATTGTGAAATTTGTGATGCTGTATTGCATGAACACGGTGATTCGTCAGGCTTCGAGAGCACGACAGTGCAGTCTTTGTATATGTTGAGAGAAACTAAAAATTGGTACAGAACTAATTAGAGAAGTAATCCATGTTAAGTCTGAACCGTGTGTATCACTGCTACTTAAAAAGTTCAGTTTTTTTCTATATACACACGTTAAAATATCCTCAACAGAGATGAGTTACACTACGTGTACACAAAAAAATGCACTTAAAATTATTTTTTTTACAAATCTGACAGATAAAATCTATCCACAGACAACTTTTACAAATCTAACGGATGACCTCTTTCGGATCTCTCAAATCATGATCCACACAAATTATTATTAGTTAATAACACATAATTACTTGGAATAAATATATGAGATTCAAAAAAATTGTTGAAAAACAAAACAACTTTTGACGTCATTTTGTTTTAGCTAATAAAAAATTGTTCCAGCTAATACGCTCAAAAAAAAGTGGACGGGTGGAGTAATATTAATTAAAATGAATTTGTTTTGTTTTTCAACAATTTTTTTATCTTTTATATTTGTTTCGAGTAATTATATTTTATTAACTAATAATGGTTTGTGTAGATCCAAGATTAGATATCTTAAAAAAGCTCGTCTGCTAGATATGTAAAGGATGTTTGTGTAAAGATTTTATTCGTCAGATTTGTAAAAAGAGACTTGATGCATCGGTTATGTCACCTGGTTTGTGTTTTTTTTAAGTAGAGATTCCGTTGCTATTAGTGCATCGGTTATGTCACGTGGTGCCCGTTTCTCAACTAATAGCTGTGTGTTGGCGCCTCACATATTTTATCAAAAAATCTAACGCTATGGTAATTTATGGTGAAGAACTAGAAACTTTAAATTTTAATATTAACATATTATTTTCTTAGTTATTTTTTAAACCGTACTGTTAGCACGAGCATCGAGGCTATATATACAGTATATGTTTGATCCTTTTTCTATGCCTATGTGCCATCTAGAATGGAGCATCCTCTTTTTGTTTGTTACAAATAAGTAAACTGCTATTTCGGATCTTCTAAATCTTGAATTCACAAGGATCATTAGTTAACAAAATACAACTACCTGTAACAAATATATAAAATCCAAAGAAAATTGTTGTAAAACAAAACAAATTCATTAGTTGTCCGACAATTGCTTCTCACTGTTACTATCTATCCGCTAATTTATGGTGAAGAATGAGAAACTTTAAATTTAATATTAATATATTATATTTTTTAAGTTAATATTTTTTTAGACCGTAGCGTTAGCACAGGTATCGAGACTAGAAAATGAAATCCACCAGCCCCATATTAAGAACTGAACCCTTTGAGGTCTTAGCTGAACCTGAAACCGTCAATTCTTTGATGCAAGGGGCAAAAGATATTTGAGGCCGAAAAGAAAGCAACCAGATTTGAATCGCCCAGTGCAAAAAGTCAAGGCTCAAAATTTGCAAAATTAGTTTGTGGCACACAGAAAGGCATAAACCAGGACTGGCCTAGAACTAGAATACTACCGACTTACATGCAGATGGGATGGACAATTATCTTCACATTGTATCGCTGCTAACAGATTTCAAAGTCCTTGTTATGTCATTTCTTCCCACAGCTTTCTTGACCTTCCACATGCTGTCTCTCCACTGCACAATGGAGAAAGAGAGAGAGATGAGAGACGAGAGAGAAGTTCAAGAAAGCTGTGGAAAGGAATGGCATGGACTTGAATATGGTTCAGGCTACACACCCAGACATGCATTGCTCTCAATCTCTCCTGTCTCCATATGCCTATTGATCCCTACTTATATAACCAAGAACTGGCTGCTAAATATGTCAGCGTTGCTCCTGGAGAGAGAGAGAGAGAGAGAGTTACTATGACCATTCAATTAAGCTAGGACGAAGCAGAGACGAATTGAATTTACCTACAGAAAGCATGAGATCTACTCCAAGTTAGGTTACAACTAACAACAAAGCCATGACCCATGGAGAAGGACCGGGTTAAAAAGGACATGCCAGTTCGTCTCTCTTCATGCATGCACAGCTTGCTCGAGCTTCCTTGGACCACCACTGTCTGTTCTATTATAGAAGTGCCCATGGCTCCCTTGATTTTTTTTTTTCGGAGAGAGCACGCGGATTGGCTAATTACGATTCCAGGTCGGCCATCATCCAGCCTGTGTGGTACCGGTACGTGCTAACGTACATACTCCAACCCTACGCAACGTATACGTACGAAACGGCCATATATAGATCTACCCAGGGCAGTGAGATCTCTGGACGGCCACGCAGGTGAAAGCATGAAACGCGCAGTCCTCATCATCGTCGCGTGCAACATGCATGCATGCCCCAGCCAGCCAGCGCTGCAGAGAAATCTCGGCCGGTGCGATTTGGCACTGGCCGGACTGCAACCAGCAGCATCTGTCGATCTGCACGTCACATGGTGGTAGAGCTAGACGAAGGCAACCCGTGGGCAGGGGCAGTGCGGAGAATCTGATCGGGCGCGGCATATGACTGTAGCCCGATCGCTGCCTGAAGAGCATGCATAGGGAGCCTGGACGGATTCGGTCGCGACGACGACGACTCCGTCGACCTTGCGTCCGCCCCTGCAGAGCACGCATGCATGCCTGGGTCGTCTGTCTGTCGAGGACGCATGGGTCGTCGATTGATCGATCCGCTGTTGCTCCGGCCGGCGGCAGGCAAGTTAGGCGCGTGTCGCCGGCAGAGCTTTTGACAACTGAACTGAGCGAAGACTGGTGGAGGGGCGAGGCGAGCAGCGCGCATGGGGATGGGCGGCGGAGCCGGCGCCCGCCCGCGGATGGGTCGAGGAAAGAAAGCCGTGTCCCGCGCGTCGCGTCCCCCGGCCGAAGATCTACCGCGACGTAAACGCGCATGCGTCGTGGACTCGCGGTACTACCATCCAAACTACGTACAGGATTTGCAACCAACTTGCAGGCAGCTGATGCAGGCGCTCGAGATCTGGATCCTTCCAACCCGAGGCGTTGCATGGCCATCCCGTCCCAGGAACGAGGCCGCGCCTGCTGTCAAAAGGGAAAAGGTTTCTTCACCAGCTAATCATCTCATCTGCAGGCTGGCAGATCGATCGCACAATTGCGGCCATCGGCTGTCCCCTCCTGTCCCAGTTTTCGTTTTGGATTGCTGTTGCCGCGGACTTAAACTGAAGAGAAGTAAAAAAAAAAAACTTTAATTATTCGTCTTATTAAAAAAAATAGTTCTAATATATAAAATTCTTAGTTGTGATTTAGATTTCACTAACGATAAATCAAATAATAACAAAAAAAATTACACATTTAAATAAGACGAATGATCAAAATTAATGTTTAAAATTAACGGTGTTAATATTTTAAAATCGAAAAAAGTAATTTACTAAACGGTACTCCCTCCGTCCAGAAATATAAGTAAGTCAAATCTCATTAACTTTGACTTATAATATGTAAAATTTAAATAACTTATAATATAAAGAGTTACCTATTATAAAAGTTTGTTTCATGAAAAATCTAATAACATAATTCATATATAATAAAATATCATTAATTTTCTATTATTAATAATCAAAATTGAAAGTGTTTGATTTTGACTAGTCAAAAAATACATATATTTATGGACAGAGGTAGTACTCTCCAGAGTTTCATTTTTTATAATGTGAAATATTAAATATTTGAATTCAAAACTGAAGAAAAGTAAAATAACATCATATAGATTCTAAATCAAACATCCGTGTGGAATAATCTGAACTGCATATGGGCTGGATGGACAGCATTTTAGCCCATATTCCATCAATCACGGGCTCCAGCCAAGCGGACCTTGTACGTCCATCGGCCATATCGCACCTTCTTCTTCCAGTTCCAGACCTCCCGCACAAGTCCCATGATGCCCGGCTCGGCCCGGCCCATTCTCAGATCGGCACCGCCTCACCTGCAACAACTGTACTTCACCCATCGGCCATATCGCACCAACTTCTTCCAACACAAGTCGAGGAGGAGGCTCGGCTTGTTCTCCGCGCACAAAGTTTGAGGCTGCTTCGGTTGCTGCTGCTTCGACCACCCGACCCTCCCGTTCCGACCTCCGATGACGACCAGGCAGCGCAGCGAGATGATCAAGTGGCCAATTCCTCCAAAGGGCCCCTCCTTGGACTTGTCGGACGGGGAGGATGAACGGCTCGCCTCCTTGTCCACCGAGCAAATCATCGCGGCCACCCGAGTCCTCGACAACGACATCCGCGTCGGCAAGGTGCGCGCTACCTCCCTCCGCGAAACCCTAGGCCCGCGTCGATCGTCCGATTATGATGGGAGTTCAGTTCGGACTGACTTAATTGCGCTGTGTGTTTTTGGGCGGGATGGTGGTAGAATGACTTGCTGCGGATGAACCTGGAGCTGGACTCCCTCAAGGCGAAGATCAAGGACAACGAAGAGAAGATCAAGGTCACCAACAAGTTTCCGTACCTCGTCAGTAGCATCGTCGAGGTTCATTTCGTCAACTGAATGGGTCTTCGCCTCTTCGGTGGAAGTTATTTGTACCACTTTGATGTGTGTGAACTGTGGATCCTGCATATTGTTGATTACGTCGGTGTGGTTCATGATTTTGTTTTAGTTTTAAAGTTACATGTCATGGATTTTGGCTAACGGTTTAGTTGGTTTGGCTAAGACACACACAATAGCTCGTCTGCTGCGAGGAGTACGAAGTTATTAAATGAATGTTCCCGTGTGCAACTCTTGCAATTATCTCGGTGGAATTCATCTTTAGAAAAGCAATGCTAGCTATAAGATAACTGGTAGTAATTGACTTGAAATGTTAGCATTCTACACTATATTGAGTTGGCATATATGTTGACTCTTCATATTCTTATGACACGAGGGCAAAAGTAAACCGATATTTTGTTTGATTGCAAGTCCAATGTGCAAGCTAATTGTAATTTGCTTTGATTTCTTATATGTTTCTTGACTCTTTCAGATTTTAGAAACGAACCCTGAGGATGAGGCTGAAGAGGATGGTGCTCACATGGATCTGGACTCACAACGGAAAGGGAAATGTGTTGTTCTCCAAACAAGCAGGAGACAAGTAATAACACTGTTCTATCCACCTAGACCTTTAGTCTTATGCACAATATTTTTCCGAGCACTGAATTTTCAGCTAATTCTGCTCTCTTTGTCTGCTGGCTATTCTGAGAAACATATGTAGTGCTGAATTACATTTTAGTTCCACACAGAACAACTATTTTGATTTAACGACACATCTTGTTTAATTCACATCCCATTTGTCGGGTTGTCTTGTGCTTCATGAAGAATTCAAGCTCATTGTTTATTCTTTGGTTGATTGTAGACTATATTTCTTCCTCTAGCTGGGTTAGTTGACCCTGATACACTGAAGCCTGGTGATTTAGTTGGAGTTAACAAAGACAACTACTTGATACTGGATACGTTGCCTCCAGAGTATGATTCGCGACTAAAGGCAATGGAAGTAGATGAAAAACCTACAGAGGATTACGGTGATATTGGAGGACTCGAGAAACAGGTAATGTGCTTTCTGGAAGTGGTTGAGGAACAGGGTGACTGAATTTGTTACTCTATAAGTTGCATGATTTTTTCACCTGTTGCAGATTGAAGAGCTTGTGGAAGCAATAGTTTTGCCAATAAAACACAAGGACCTTTTTCAGAAATTGGGGATCCCTTCCTCCAAAGGGGTTCTTTTATATGGACCACCTGGGACTGGGAAGACGCTTATTGCTCGTGCATGCGCTGCACAGACTGATGCAACTTTTATGAAGCTGGCTGGTACACAACTTGTCCAGGTGACTAACTTCTGAGTTATAGATGTTGAAATCAATGCCTGGAATATCCCATCATTTTTCAGTTGAATGCACTGTGCATATCATTTTAACACTTAACCATTTGCATGATTTAAGGATTACAGTTCGTCCTCATAAACAGCTTCTATCGATTTGAATAAATTTGCATTTTGGGAATTTTGATTTACACTCCAAACTCTAATGTTTTTAGTGCATGCTTCTGCATAGTATTTTTGACATCTAGTAAAATATTGGGGGTTCAATGATAGTTTACAGTTAATATCAGCATTAAATCACAATATAACTTTAAGTGCTTGTACCATATTGGTTAAGTATTTACAGTATTTCTGCTTCCAATACCACTTTAGCTTTTTTTTTTTGCTATTTTTTCTTATTTTATCCTTGGTGAATACTAATGCATCTTTATGAATCATTTCAGATGTACATTGGTGAAGGATCTAAGCTCGTTCGAAATGCTTTTCAGCTGGCAAAGGAGAAAGCCCCTTGCATCATCTTTATTGATGAAATTGATGCCATTGGAACAAAACGTTTTCACAGGTATGTTTAGCATTCTACAGTTCAGCCTGATGCCTGTTCTTGCACTTCCTTTCCACCTGGGACACCGTTATTTTCATGTTTGAATTTCCTTTTCACCTAGAACAGTGTTTTACATTTGTGGTTGTTTTATCAATTCGTACATAATCATGTCACCCTGATGTTTTTCTTCTGATTGTTGTTCTCTTGTTAAAAAGGTTGTGTCAGACAAGCGTTTGCATTTGTCTGGTGTTTAATTGAATTTTCCTTATCGCTTGATAAATCTGCCTAGCGATATGGACTGCTTGCTGCTATATTCCCCCTTCCTGATTTTCCATGTGTTGTGTGTTTTACTTAGTGGGCAAAATATTCATACTTATACTTAATATGTTTGAGGGGCATAAATAATTTATGAATTTTCACACAAATGATTACTATTATATGTTAATTCTTCACGGTGTATGTTGTACACACTTGCCATTGCTTATCAATCTGATAAACATGGTGATCTTGGAAGAGCATGCAACTCTACATACAGAAATGACAGATGCATAAAACAGTTTAATATTTTAATTATATTATGTACAGTGAAACGAGTGGTGATAGAGAAGTGCAAAGGACAATGTTGGAATTGTTGAATCAGCTTGATGGATTTAGCCGCGATGAGAGGATAAAGGTCAGGGTTAAACTTTTAAAGTATTACTGTCTTGATGGTTTTGCTCAAACTGTATTCAGCTGTAAAATGATTAGGCACAAAATGCTTTTGTTGATCGCAATTTGGGAACGAAGTGACGTTTCCTATACTTAATTTGGCATCTCATTGACAAATATTGTGTCTTTATGTGAATTGCAGGTGATTGCAGCAACAAATCGTGCTGATATTCTTGATCCTGCTTTGATGCGATCTGGCCGTCTGGACAGGAAGATTGAGTTCCCTCATCCACCCGAGAATGCAAGAGTAAGAATCATGCAGGTATGACTAGCTGGCCACTGAAATTTGGTGTAATTGCAAATTATTTCATTTTCATAAAAAATTCTTTTGGTCTCTGTTCTGCCATGATCGAAAAGTCTTTATTTTGTGCCATGTTTTGTAGATTCACTCGAGGAAAATGAATGTTAACCCAGACGTAAACTTTGAAGAGTTGGCACGTTCCACTGATGACTTCAATGGCGCTCAGCTAAAGGCTGTCTGTGTAGAAGCTGGCATGCTTGCACTACGCCGTGATGCGACTGAGGTTACACATGAGGATTTCAATGAGGGAATCATCCAAGTGCAAGCAAAGAAGAAGTCAACCTTGAACTACTATGCATAAGGAAATGATGAAACATCCGAGATTTCTGGGTTGTTTGTAGTGTCTGCCAGTGTCTCTAGTTTTAGCTAGTACTTGTTGAGCACATATGTGTCGCTGTCTTGTCAAAAAAAAAAAAAAGTTACTGGAGACGGTCGCCTCTTTGAAGCACCATGTCGATGTTATCAAGCATAACCCGGTTGCAGTTTTCTGTGTCTATGGGCTCGTGGGCGCTGCCGACTGCCGTGCGACCGTGCCCAGAGACTCTTTTGCACGACGCACATGTTAGGAATAACTAATCTTGACTTTGATTTTGTTTGGAGTCTGTTTGTTTTGTGCGTCGTGTGTGCGCGTCGTTAGCTAGGGGCACTCGGTTTATCTGCAGGGCTGTTAGTTGCTTGTAAGAGATTAGGAGTAGTCGATGCATGCATGGCTTGCATGTAGTCTGCTCGGAGGCGGCCAAGCCGTGCGTACGAGCGAATGGCTCAAGTACGTGAAGAGGCCGGTACGTGCGCATGACCTGATGGTGCGTCTGTGGTTCGGTGCCCTGTTCACGGCTATAAAACAGCTGTTACTCAGTTTGAGTCGAGGGGAGTACAGAGAAGTGAGGAACCGGTATTCGTTGATGGCTGGGCGTTCATCACCCGGCGCACGTCTGTTGCCTGATAAATAATGTCTTTATTTTTAAATTGATATTATTGTTGAATTTTAACATTATATTTTATTTAAATTTTTGATGATATCATATATTTTATTATAATTTAATTTATTATTAGAGTTATTTGAATGAAAATTTTAAATTTTACCTATTTAAACAAATTTTTAAATAAAATAAATGATCAAAATTGATGTTAAAAATTAATAACGATATTAATTTTAAAAAAAAAGTACGTACTTTATCAGTTTTTTAATTGTTATCATCGTTAATTTTTAACTTTAACTTTAATTATTCATTTTATTAAAAAAATTAATATATATCATATATTTTGTTATAAATTTATTTACTATTTGAGTTATTTAAATCACAACTTAAAATTTTATATATTTAAATTAATTTTTTAAATAAAATAAATGGTAGTAATTAAAGAACGGATGAAGTATGTTTATGTTTATGTTTGGTTGATCTTTTGTTCCAACAGGACAGACGCGATTGGCGTTTCTGTTTCTTGGCTTGGATGATCAAAAGATCCCCTGTTTCGTGCCTATCCGTGCCGTCTATTTGCGGATTACTATGTGTTCTCACTGTGATCAGGGCTTAAGAGTAATTAAGACGAAACGGAGTGTTTTAATACCCAATTATGCACCATTCGTGTCGTTATCATTCCTCGCCAGCTAACACATCTACACTCACCCTCCCCTCGACGGAACCTCTGGTGCCTCGGCCACCGCAGCAGCGGCTTTCCCCGCCGCGGCCGACGGGGCTCTCGTGCGTTGTGGCGGCAGGCGTCTCCGGCCGTCCTACAGCCGCGAGCCACTTCCATGGTACGCACGCGCCCTTTTCCCTCCCTCCCTCTGTGCTAGTAGCAGCCACCTGAGATAGCAGGGCAGAGCATAGTCGGTAAGGAGGAAGATGAGTGGCGAGAAATTGGGTGCTGGGGATGAAGCGGGAAAGGGTCGGATGGGGCTGCAGAACTCCGGCGAGATCGACGGCGGCGGCGGCGGGAGGAGCTGCCGATTGGGAGGGAACGGAGACGGACACCCGAATGCAAATAGCTCCCTAGTTTGGATCGCGATCCAAATCCGGGAGCAATATGCAAATATTTGGATCGGCGGTGTCTCCACCGCAGCTGGCGAGGTTGCGCGACCGGCCTCCGCAATCCGACGGGGAGGGGGGTTATGGCCCAGAGTAGGCGATATGCATTGCCTGTCATTAGGCTCGGGCGTCGGAGGTCTTGAGCCATTGAGGCGCAGCCTTGGTGCCTCACAGGCTAAGGGGAAGCAAGCAGGGTGCTTTGCAATTGTCCAGGGACGAGTTCCAGCGGTGACGCGCAGTCCGAAACGCTTTTGGGGAAGTTCTTCTTCCTTGCTCGTCCTCCTACAGGGCAGCGTCCTACTCCTATGCCACACTGATCAAGAAGCTGCCGAAGTTACAATGGCAGATCCTGTTCAGCAATCTGAATTTCTAGGACTCTGAATTTTGCGTGGCTAATCCTTAGCCATTGTCACCGTCGCATTGAGCTTGAGTATGGCTAGATCGGCAAGCAACACGCATTGAGCTGACGGGTGACCTATGACCTGCATTTGCTTCATAGTGAAGAAATAATTCAGTCTATCCAATCATGATTCTGGTCCACCTCTGATGGTCTCCTCTTCTTCAGCCAGGTGCACCTGATCCATCTCAGTTAATGCACAGAACTTGGGATCCCAGGACACGGTCCATGTTAATTTCCAAAAGCATTGGGGGTTCAGCTGAACATTCATCCTCCAAGCTATAGTTAGCCTTGTAGAGGCAGAAGCAAACCATAATTGCAGTGTTTCTGAGGCAGTGCATGCATTCCTGCAGCCACAGTTTTCATCAATTTTCTCAATTCAAAAATATGCTTTTGTTCTTAATTATGTTAACGTCATTGCTTTTCACAATCATTTTGCAGTAGGTATTGAAAACCTAAGAGAGCTATTCTTAATTCAAATTGAAAGAATAACTTGTAAAAACAGAGAAAGTGGATCCCAGGAAGTTGAAGGGACTACACTTTTGAAAAATTCATGCCACTCAATGTTTTATGTCATGAATCATTGAATTATATGGTTGTCCGAGACTTAGCAATCAAAGTCTTTTTTGTTGCTCCTCTCTTTAGTTTCTCACCACCATCTAACATCTTGGAGTTTGTTTATAGATCGTGTCAGAAAAAATCTGAGTGATTGCTGAAATTTTCTGCTTAGAGAATATGGTGTTTGTTTAATAGCTTTCTGTTACTAACGTTTGGGTTATAAATAATTTATTGTTCATTATCTTTTTTTTTTCGTCTCAGTTATTGCTGCTGAAGTGAAAAACAGCAAAAGAAACAATGGCTCTATCACGTAGTATGAGGACATGTTTGCACAGTGGAAGACTGGCCCTCCTTGCGATATTGGTCTCTGGTGGCATTGTATTGCAAGTGCTGGTAAGAATTATTTATTTTTTATCTCAGCACTGGTTTCTTGTCCATTCCACTGTCACCTAAAGCCCTATACCTTTTCTCCTTTAGGCCTGTGCTCTATATAACAATTGGTGGCCGATGTTGACAGGTTTGTAAATTTCGTTTTGCACTGGCAAACTTCTTCATGTCCTGATAATTGCATGTTTGTAAGAAAATTTGAATTAACTTTTGACATTTTGTGCAGCTCTGATGTATCTCATACTGCCAATGCCCCTCATATTTTTCCTGGGTTCTGGCACTTCCTCAATGATGTCTAATGGGGGAGATGGGTATGTGATATGCCCTATCAGGCATCCATTCCTGCTTCTCTTAATCATGCTCACGGTCACAATTTTAACTATAGTTAACTTCCAAAATATGCATTCCCTTACTTGTACTGCTGACCTAAAGTAGTTCCCCTGTTGTTTTAGGAACTTTGAAATGATGGTCATAATGTATTGTGGATCTTGTTCTGATCTTGACAATTTTGCTAGTACACAAATGAGTCAACCCATTCTGTCATGGAACGGTTTGGTTGTTTCTTTTATGAACTATAGATTTGCTTGTTCCAAATATTTGCTTGAGTACACATCTGTTTTTTGCCATTTGTCCGTGCTAATACCTGTTCATGAATGGATGATTGCGTACTTCAAACTTTTTTTTTCTTTTTATATGCAGCAAAAAGTAACCTGTATGCTCGTATTTCTATCACAGTTGGGTGAACTTCACAAAATTCTTGACGGGTGCATCCATCGTGGGAAGCATTGCCATTCCGTCCATCCTGAAACATGCTGGTGTCATTGGATGGGGAGCCCTCACGATGGAGTTGTCATCGTTTGTGGTCTTTGGCGTGGCAATCCTGTGGTTCCTCCAGATGAACGGTGAAGAAGAGTACAGCAGTTTCTAACCTGTGGTACCTTTTGCAAAATTGTCGTGAACTTGTTTGTACAGCTACAGTCAAAGCGTTGTCTTTGGTCCCTCTCCAGAAAACTGAATTTGTTTTCGACTGGATACGCTGATAAACGTTTTGATTTGCAATTGTTCATACGTGATGCTTTTCGTGCCATCAGAATTTCGATCACAGATACTTGATGCACTACCTGCATCCATTTCCATCAGTCCAGCTACTGTGGGGGGACATTCTCTGCATGGCCTATTGCCTCTTTCGCTGCACGCAGAGACAGCTCCCGAGTCGATTGCCCTGCCGCCGTGCTGCGGGGAGCATTGCTTCATTGCAGTCAATTCACACTGATTGCGCAAATTTCACCGACTCATCTTTATAGCGGAAAAATATTAAAATGTTTCACAGAGTCCTTTATATCTGCTTCACAAAAATTGACGATGCTTCATTCACAGCTGCACATCAAACCCTTCGTCCCTAACATACAGAAAACAGCAATAGCTGATCCCATCTTGACACATCCGGTTTTTCAAATCCTCCTAAGCGATTTATAACACATTGCTTACAGGGGATTTTTTTTTTGAAAAAAATTGGAACAGCAAAACTTGTCAAAAACAAAACCTCTACAGCATCCTGGTTCCCGTGTATGCGTTGCCTGAATGGATCTGCATCCCTGCGCCATGAGGGTGGACACCGGCGTACATATACGGATCGGCAAACGGATTGGAAGGGTATTGGTGATGAACTTGTTGGCTTGCCATCATCATCATGTGCTGCTGTTGGAGCATGAAAGCTTGCTGCTGCTGCGCCATCGTCGCCATCTGCACATTGCGAGCTGTGGCAATGGAATTGGAAGCATAAAACGGGTCCTGCATTGGTTGTTGCATCACTTGACCAGATGCTGAAGTGGTCTCCCAAGGGTTGTAGCTCACATTCTGCTGCGCTCGTCTATGCGCCTCATTATATAGGCTGTCAAGAGTAAGCAGATCCAGTCCACCGGCCTGCAGCAGGTCAGGTCAGTATGATTGCAATATTGCAGGGAATAAATAACATGATCCGTGAATATATATCTCAAAATGTTTACCAATTTGCTTGAAGTGGCAGCATTTCCGCTTGAACTGGGTGCAGTGACAAGAACCAGCTCCCAGCTAGTGGTCACGTTTTCTGTACTGGATGGAGCAGGTGCTTTAGGTGCATTATCTGCCACAAGAAGTGAGTCAGCAAAGGTGTATTTTAGGATACTTTATAGACTCTAACAGTGATCACAGAACTAAATTTTCATTTGCAGAAAGATACCTTGCTGAACGATTGCCAGGGCCAAGGCATTCTTTCGATCCATAGTTTCAGATGTGTCTGGAGCTGATTTATCCATTCCCTTCCAAGACAAAATGAAGGTATTAGGACGTCGATTGGAAGTAAGCTGATGATTGATTCCTGATAGTGTAGTATCATAGAAAATTACCAGCAAATCATTTGGTTCAGCTGCGGGTATGACTTGTTTAACTGGCTCAGGTTCAGGTTCTGGGGCTGGAGGTGGAACTGGACCAGAAGCTGGAGGAGGAGGAGGAGGCAACACTGATGATTCTTCAGCTTCCGATTTTCTTTTGTACTCTATAGCTAGTACACCCTAAAATCAAAGAAACAAACATTAGTCCATCAAAATGCTGATTCAGCTTGCAATTACAAAAAAAGAGAGGAGGAAATCCACGAAGCTAAGAGCTATTGTAGCAGAGAGATTAACAGTATCCTAAATAAATCATAATTGCTCCATTGGCTTTCAAATACAAGGTTTTAACTAATTATCGCAAAGCAACACATTTCAAACTTGTAATAGTTCCAAACCTGTTTTCTCGGAGCTGTTGAAGCAAGGGGAGCATCGCTCACATACTCCTCCATATTAGCGATGAATGACGCAGGAGGCTGCATGTGTTAACTGTAGATTATCAGCAAGCTATTCACATAGAAAAAAAAAAACAAGGTACAAGTTCACAATCAATATTCAAGGGAATTGCTAGGCCAAACCTGTTCGATTTTTAGTAATATCTCACCACGCCCAATATGTATACTTTTACACAATTCATAAAATTCTGAAAGTTGTTTTGCCTGTACAACATGAAAAATATACAAATTCAAATTAAGAAAAACAGACACATTATGATGTTTTAGCAGCTCAATATTAAATAAAGAAAAATGAAGGTGGATCAACCTACAGCAAATGTGTGATCATAATTTACCTGATTAATTGCTCTTTTATATATGTCAAGCGCCTTAATAGCATCATCCCTTTGCATCTCAAAGAACTGCATCACACAGAATATGTAAAATTAACCAGAACAGTAAAGACATATAGAAGATCTTCCTTCGTTTTTCGAACGGCAAGCTAGCGGTCCGCACCTTGTCAACAAGGTTGAGTATCCCATCATTGATGGCCTTTTGGATCCTTACACTCTCCAGAGCAACCTTCCATTAATGACATAAAACAAGGTCAAGGACTGCTTGAGTTCACCAGTACGATTGTATCATATGATCTGAAATACTCACCATTGAAAGTGCGTGCTGGATTATGATGTTATAAGACGATGATCCTCGGGGCTGAACAATTTAAAAGGTCAGCAAGGCACCTTTAAGTGTTACTGGCAACTATTCAAAATAAGACCTTTTTTCGTGTGGTGTAAAATAATATTAAATTACCTGACAACCAAGTAGCCTAAAAAGAAGCTGCTGTAATGCTGGCAGTTGATCAAGTAATTCAACTGTACCAAGATCCCGGGCAGTCTGTTGATATCAGAAATTCATAAGTGAAATTCCCAGGAAGACCTTCAGGTCTTATGCAAAGTTAAGATGCTGGTTTAATATAATAGATAGTGCTAGGTAGCAACAACTTTACTAAGTGATATGTAACACAATTCTCAAGAATGCAAATAAAACTCTTTAACAATATAAACCCTTAATCTATCTGCAGGTCTTATACACTGCTCCAAGATGATAAAAATCTAAGCATGTTCATCATAAACTAAACCAAAAATAAGTATGTGGAGAGAACACTACAAACTATTTCAGATTGATCTAGATTACCTACCGAGGGATCCTTTTCAACATCATATTTCAGTACACGGAAAGATTCAAGTCTCTCTTCCAAATACAAAGCATAATTTCGCACCCATTCAGAGTAGTCCCATGCTGCATGAATAACAAAGGATAGCCAGAGTGAGTGTTAATACAAGTCCAAGCATCAGGTTGCATCTAGCAAAATAGGTAATACCTTCTGCACTAGAATCATCCTTAAAGTACAACAAGTTGAGCATGTGAGAACTAGATCTTCCATAACTAATAAACTCTTCACGAAAAGTAGGATCAACTTCCCGAAGAGCACGGTGTATGACAATCAACGTCTTCAGAGCTACCTGTCACATAAAGTGAAATACAAAGGTTTAATACCAGTTTTATATTAACATAACCACCCTCGATGATAAACAATTGTTTGAAAGGCGTACCGCCCAGTTGCGTGTCTTTGAAAGGCGTCTACCAAGGGCACGGATGCAGTAGGCCACATCCGCTCGAGGCCTTCCAGCAGAAAGATGGTAAAATATATCTAAAAACATAAAAAAAAGCGAAATTGGAGAAATCTCCTGGCAATTCCATTTGGAAAAAAAGAAAAGAAAAGAAACGTTGAAATCAGAGGGTTAATTATATGACTGGTTACCTCTTATGTACTTTTCCTTTGCTGGATTTTCAACATGGTTTGTGGCCTTCACAATAGCAATGTCTAGCTCCTGTTACAACGAGGGAATATAGCAATAAAAGAACAGATAAGCGATCAACACCGCTAATACAGAACATCGAAGACCCAAGTACGAACATTAATTAAGGTCACCGTTACCTTGTAATCGCTGTTTACTTTTGCTATGCTAACGGTTGTGGTGTCCTTGAGGGCCCCAACGTACTTCCTGATGCCCGTGGCGCCCCCGGCCATCGTCCCTAACCCAGACGACTTCTACCTGTCCTGAGTGCCCTGCAAAGGAGATCCAAGAGGGATTACTCCATGAAGCAAACAAAACGGGAAATGGTACTATTTGTGCACACTAATTAAAACTTCATACGACTTAAAACCGTTAAAAAGAAGAGTAATTCTCGTTCAATCTAACATCGATTTCATCGGATCATGTAGAAGAAAAGGATTCAAAACCAAATGAAATCGCCCAAGTTTGGCTGATAAAACCAAGGAAGGCTCACAAGAACAAGTTTGCCCAGACGCTGTAGGCACGAGAGCGCAGGAGCATCCGATGATCGAACGCTGCACCTAGAAGACCACGAAGCAGTGCTCGAAAATTTTCAAATCCTTGGAGACCAGTAGACCCCCACGGTGAATCAGCGGGGTGCGAGCCACTCACATAAATATGGCAGCCGCGAGAGAAACGCATCTCCAACAAAATCCTAACAAACGCCACCCGGTCCAGTGACTGAAAACAGCTCGAAATAATTCGAATTCAGGCAAGGCGGTGCGGTGGATCACCAATACCAACTGGCCAAACCGACGCCCCCAGTACCCCACAAAGCTGCGGGAAGGAACAGAAGAGAACGTTGGCGTCTGTTCCTAGTTCGAACTCTGTAACTTGCTTCAGTTAGGAGTACTACTAATTTCTCCAATGACTAAATCAACCACGACAGAAAATAATCCCAGACAAATAGCCAGACCTCTCAAAAGAAAAGCTTGAAAATTACGTTCTTGCGCAGCCCGAAATCTCAGCTGAAAGCGACCGAAAGATCCTACTCTCTTGCCCAGAAGGATCAGACGACGAACCTGGCCAAAGAAAGGCTTCGACTTCACCGGCGACCGCACGTCGGGGACCCGAAATTGCAGGGTAGTCCGGCAGCAAATTAAACGCAGGCGAGGTTCTCCTCCTTGACTGTTCGTTACTCGGGACCGGGAGCGGGAGGAACCAGGGACGAGGCAAGGAGGAGGGCGAGTCGTGTGTGAATGAAGGCTGCCGAAGGGAGGCGCAAGGAGGGAGAAGGAACAAGTCGCTGTTCGTCGCCGCGTGGTGAGCGCCGTTAGCACACGTGGTCGCGCGCGTCGGCTCACCAGCCCGCTGACCGACGAAACCCGTTTCATTTCTTTCAGTTCCCATTGCTTACGGGCTTGCAAAGTTGTCCTGCGATTCTACGCTCGCTAGTCATTTGCTGCTGCGACAAGCATGTGAGGTGCACCTTTTTCTCTGACGCTGGAGGCCACTTCAAGGTAAGATCTAAGATAATTGTACGAAATTTACGTCGTCAAACCCATGTGCTGCTACGAAGGTAGGCAAGAATACAAGATGAGTAGGAGTACATGGATAAAAACATGTAAACTAGTTCTTGTCTCTATCAGCTGCCTCAAAAAGTCTTGGCTTCATCCGAATACATAAATTAGATACGTATGATGGTATCATTGCAACAAACTGCTACCAACTGAACAGGGTCTAATTAAAAGAAGTCAAAGAAATGTCACGGAATTGCGAATAAGAAAACGGAGTAATGTCGCCAGTCAATTCGTGCGTGGGCGCTGCAATTTGCAAATTAACGGGGCATGAAAGGCAGTGCGTTGTTACCTTCAAAGTCAACACAATGTTCTGCAAGAGCTGTGTTGGATTGAAGTTTCTTACCCCTCTTCTAGATGAGACAATTCGGGCGGCGGCGAAGGTTCATTTTTGGCGTACGGAGTATTTCTTTTTCTTGACTGGAAAATTTGTTTTTACCATACTATTACAGGCAATGCATATGAGGAATAAGATTAAGCCAAATAAAACAGGGCAAGTGTAGTGTCCGATCCTCCATCCCTTCTCTGATAATTCACCGGGTGAGGTCCATAACAAGCAAGTAGGAGTAGCTGTTACTGGGAGGCTGCAGCTCCTAGCCAGGAAAACTTCGACATCAAAAACAAACGGTTATTACGAAGTACAACACTGCAAGGCTGCATTGAGGCATCTAGGGCTGGCGTCTATTCGATCAATGCAGGGCTAAAAGGGGGGGGAAAAAAGAAATTTCTAGGCCTTCATCTTTTTCTTGCTCTTGCTTTTACTCTTCTTAGACTTGGCTTTGCTGGTGGACTTGCTCTTGTAATCAGGAGCTTTGTACTCCGGCACATCGCGAAGCCCCAGCTTTGATAGAACAAGACAGTACGAGTCCCAGTCTGTTCTACGCAAGTATTTGAGATATTTCTTTCTCCTTTGGACCATATCCTGAAGCCCCTTCCTAGAATGTTTATCCTGCATCCCAACAACGCTCACAAATTACTACCTCGAACAGTTCTTGAGCTATGACAGATGCTCATGTAAAAGAGTGCAGAACATAATAGGAGAATCCAAGATAAATAAATCATACCTTTTTATGTAAAACAGATGACAAATGCTTGATTTTTACAGTCAACTGGGCAACTGGGGGAAAATACAAGGTAAAATATCAGCTACATGCACTGTGCAACAAAAGCCAGCAAAGCCACAAGGGCATAAAAGTTTTCAAAGCTGTAGCTAATACATCAAAACTATTTGGAGACTCAGATTTCATAACAAACGGAAGCCATTCTTCAGTGACCAGATGGACCCGACCAGAAAGAAAAAGACTAGACAGCTGAAATCTCCGTGGTCATTTCTTTGATAAAAGGGTCTCCCCCTAGTTTTATTCATTCATGAAACCAAGTTCAACAGCAGTTTGAAAAACATATGAAGAAAATTCCTAGAGATCTAATAAGCATCAAAAAAGAAAATTGGTAACATGCAAAGAAGGATATCTTAAGAAAGAAGTAAATACACTTTGAAGTGACAGGTATAGTGATTTAAATTAATAAAGGACAAAGATTTAAACTGATGAAAATGTAGATTAAACAAGCAGAACTAAAAACAATATGTTCCATCAACAGAACAACTACCTAAAGAAGAATATCAAAACAATTAACTCTTTACGAAAAGAAACATAATTTTGATGTGTCCCCACAAGGAACTAACCAACAGTGGTTGACTACAAGGTATTAAGGTAGAGATTTGGATAGTGATACTCGGGTAAGCTGAACAACACACTGCTAAAGTGCTATAGTGGCAAGCTTGTTTGAGCAAATTCTATAAACTTGTAACAATGTTCTGAATGAATTACAGCAACATTGCAAAGAACAAAAATTAAAATGAAAACAAAAAAGGTGAGGAGTAAATGTCACAATATAAAGCAAAGATGCAGTTTTGAGCTCTGTATTCCTTTTTTTTTCCCTTGAATGTGCAGGAGAACTGCACGTCATTTCATCAAGAAGAAGAATAGAGTACAAGGATGTGAGCGGATCTGTAATATTATCTTTGCTGAAACTGCAATCAAAAGAATAGCTAATTTGATACTACGTCTCAAGCAAACAGACTGAAATGCACTGAGAATGGAAGGGAAAATATTTACTTTGAACTCGAGCAGAACCACAATCATTCTCCGACATCTTGAACTCATCCCTCACCTTCTGAAGCTCCAGTTTCATCTTCTCTACAGAAGACATATGGTCCGGATGGAAATACTAAATAAAACAACACATATCAGCAGCTGATCGCATCCTCAGCTATCAAACAAGCTACTGAACCATTTATATAGACAGAACAGAAGATAAAATGGCAAAGATCAATCTCACCCTCTCTAGCAACTCCTCCTGTGGCGGCAATCGCATGTAGTCGAGCATCGATTGCCCGCCAATGTTTCCTAGAAGTGCCATCTGAATAGGTGGCGCACCCCGAGCCAATCCTACTCCTGTGTTCTTATAGTTCCGAAGGGTCTTCCGGATTTCTGACATTGGCCCACCGGTCTGGTCCTGCTGCTCCTCCAATTTGGCTAGCTTGGCAATCCGCCCCTGTAGCTCCTCGAGCGAGAACCACTCTTTACCGTCCTTTGTCACGTTCGCAGGCCGCAGTTCCCCTAGCCTCTTCCCAAGCTCTTCGTAGCTGTAGATCCTGGTGAGCATCATGCCAGAATCCTTGTCCTCCTTCCCCGACCCTTCCGCCTTCCCGTCCCTCTCCCTGCTGAAGATACTGTGCGCCTGAGGGGACAGGAACGGCGTTGGTGAACGAGGCGGCTTCTTCTGCGGGACGTTCTTGAGGCTATTGCGGATGGCCTCAAAGCCGTCGAAGCCGGGCGCGGCCCTATTCCCGGCATCGGGACGCAGGGCGGCGCTGTTCTTGAGCAGGTCCTGGAAGGAGGGTGTGGCACCGGAGGCGGATCCGGAGGTCCCGCCGCCGGCCTGAGACGGGCGGAAGTTCTGGAGCATATTGCGGATGTCGGTGAGGGACTGCAAAGGGCTTTCGCCGCCGCCGGATTTGGGGCCGGGCGGGTTCGTCGGGATCCTGCGACGCGGAGGCGGCGTGGGCGACGACTGGAGGCGCTCGCGGATATCCTGGAACAGCGACGAAGAAGGGTTCGGGCGCGCGCCCGGGTTGGGGGCCGAGGAGGGAGGGGAGCGGGTGGCATCAGGGTCGTTGTTTGGCGGCTGCGGAGGAGGAGGAAAGGGCGGGTCGGAGGATGACGAGAAGGCGCGAGGGACGAGGACCAAGGGCTTCCTCCGGGGGTTGATGTGGCGGAGCGCCATGGCGGCGGCGGGCGGAGGAGGGGGGCTCACTTCTCCCGCTGCAGCATAGGGTTTTCCACTCCTTTCCTTCTCTTTGAAAGAGAAGGCCGAGGCGAGGGGGTATGGGGCGATCGCAGCGGTTGGGCTGCGTAGCACCAGCAATTTTGGGCCCTGATTCCCAGGTGTATGGGGCTGAATCCGTCTATGAGGCTGAATCCGTCAACCCATTCCCAATAGACATACGGCCCATTCTACTGCCGCCGGTAGTTCGCCGCCGGGGCATCTCCAATAATTTCTCAAATGGTTTTTTTAAATATCAGTTAAAAAAATTTCAGAGTTTATTTTAGTCTTCTCTAAATATAATTTAAATTTGAGTCAGGTTCATGATTAGTTGCATGAGAAATAGAATTGGTATCTCAAAAATTTCTCAGATCCACCTCCGAATAAGGGATTTATAAGGAATTTCTAAGTAATCTAAAAAAAAAATATTTAGAGGAGTTGTTAGAAAAGTATTTTTATATTTTTTTTATAATTTGATTTAAGAAAAGTTAATGGAGAGGTTTTAAAAATGCTCTAAGCGCGCCGCCGGTAGTGGTAGATGCCTGACCACTCACCAGCGGATGCACGCGTCGCTTTTATATTAGAGAAAAATATTGTCCTTGTTAAAAATTAACTCTGTTATTTTTAATAACATATTTAGTTATTTATTTTATTTAAAAATTATTTTAAATATGAAAAATTTTTAGTTATATTCAAATACATTTAATGATCAAATAAATTATAATTAAATATCTCTATCACTTTTTAATAAAATGAATGCTAATGATGCTAATATTTTAAAATTAAAGAGAGTATCCGACATATTCCTTCGACCCGTCCCCGTTGTGTGAGATCCGGATATTCCACCGGAATGTGCAGTTTATACACCCCCAGCATTGACGTGCCCCCGTCGTCCAAAATACTCCTTCATGGGATTGGGTGGCGCTTGTCAAGCTCCTTCGCCGCAGGCCCGCAGCCTGTCAAGCCCGCTTGGCCTAGTCAAAACAATCAGCTAGTAGCTTGACTGAACCTTCATTGGAGCTAACCACGATTCACGGCAATGATCTGGAAGCTGCTGGTCTCGCCTCTCATTGTCTCCAACTTAGGAGTATGCACGAACAAGATACGTGAGAGAATTGTGCAACGGCGACCAATCACCAATCGCACGGTATAACACACGAACAAAATTTCGCCGTGTGTCGGACAGCTAATCTAAAGTAGCCAACAAAATTTTAAAAAGGCACTACCGTAAGAAAATCAATTTTTTTATAAGTAAAAAATGTCATTTTTTTAACAAAACTAATTATCTAACAAAATCGAATCGACCAGTTCCATTGAAAATCATAATAACCGAACAGTTTCTACCAGTTTTCATGCCCTAGTAGCCAGCAAGCAGCACGAGCCATAGAAGTGCAGTAAAATAAATACTACATTTCATTTAGGACACGCTACATCTGGACACGATGCTCAATTACGATCGCATCTGATCTCGCCTCGGTCCGAGATTTTTAATGCATCTCAAGATTCCGAACCCGCGTGAGTACGGGAAACGTGGGACCAAGGCAGGATAGCAGGTCGATCTCATTCTCATGGTCAATCGCATTCCCGGCGTCGCGTTCATGTTCATGTCGCGCGCGCCGGCGCCCGGAGAGCAGAACGGCCGGCGAGCCACTGGTCCGGCCGACGACAACCGGTAGAAAAGATTCTTACCGCGCGGCCGCTGTTGACTGGTTGGGTTGGACCGTGGTTGCGGCCCGCAGCCGCAGGAGGGGAGCGACTGAGCGAGACGAGGACAAAATAAAACGAAGCCTCGCGTCCCCTGCCTCCCCCCTTCTCCTCCATCTCCATGGAGGAGGAGGAGGATTTCCTCAAGGTTCTACGAGCGCTGCGCGACGCCGCACGGAGCGTGGAGGCCGGCGACGACCGAGGAGGGCCGGCGTTGAACGCGCTTCTCGCGCTCGAGGCTGGCGCCGACGACCTGCTCTCCGGCGACCCCAGCTTGTCGGCCCTGCGTCGCCTCCTCCACCGTCTTCGAGCTCTCCGGTGCTTCGTTGACTTGCGTGCGACAACGGGGGCGGGGGTTGGTGCACTCGGATCCTTACGCGCGCGTTGCCGGGAGTGCAGCGAGCGAAAGGGGGTCGCGCGCGTGGCGGGCGCCGTCGCGGACGAGATCCAGGCGTGGATCGATCGCGAGACCGTAGCGCGCCTCGTGGCCGCGCTGCGGCGCTCCGACGACGACGGCGGTGCGTCCACCGCCCGCGCGCTCCTCGCGGAGCTCGAGGCGCG
>BCLH01000095.1:197496-241849 GCA_001602315.1 Zoysia pacifica
GCGCGGCGAGCTCCCGCGGCTCGTCGCGCTGCTCGGCGGCGCGCCCGACGTCCGCGCGCGGGCGCTCGCGCTCGAGCTCGCGCTCCGCGTCGGGTTCTACGGCCGGAAGGAGGTCGTGGACGCGCTGCTCGCCGAGGGCCTCGTCAAGCGCCTGCTCTGCCTGCAGCGGTCCGACCTGGGCGGCTCGCTCGCGGACGCGGACCCCTCGTGGTGCTGCTCCGCGGGAGAGAAGCCGGACGGGATGGGCGCCGTTCTCTTCGCCTGTCTCTGTCTCCCGCGGTGGCACTGGCGGGTCGAGGAGGACGACGGCGCCGCGGCGCTGGCGTCGGACCGCCCGTTCGTGAGCGCGGTTGCGCGGTTCGCGGTGCAGGTGGAGATCGGAGAGGGGCTCAGCCCGCGGGAAAAGCGGTGCGCGAAGCTGGAGATCCTGCGGCGCGTGCGGGAGGCCGCGGTGTCGCCGGCCGAGGAGGCCACCGTGCTCACCGAGGTGCTCTGGGGCGCCACACTGTAGCTTCTTGACTGTGCCACTGACCTGCGGGCCGCCGTGGACCTCGTGGTTGGTGGTCCCACTGCTCTCCTCTTCAGAGTAGTTTTCTTTTTTCCTTCTTCATTTTTCTTTCAAATATTTGTGAATAGCAGAGGTGCCGTGTAGATAGACGACTCGAATCCTGTGTGGTGGGGCACATAGGAGTCAGGATGTAATATTAGTAGTATTATTTTATCTCCTTTCAGAAGCAGGTAAACATCCATTTTGAGCATTTTTTTTGTTGGGAAAAAAAATGGTCGGGAGCAGTTTCGATAAGACATTTGCCACAATTCGATTCAGCTTCGATGACAACGCTGCATCTGGCGTTGGATGTAGCGTGCCTGGGCCATGATGTTTTGTTTGTGATGTTGTGGTGGTTGCCAAATGTCCATGGGACTGAGATCCAACAAAAAGCAGACGTGTGGGTGATTTGGTATACACACACCGGCTAGATCCGCATCGACATCTTGGAGCAAAAACAACTTGCTGCCCTTGAGTCCAAATACCTCTGCTGTTTGAGCCAGAGTCTAGACATTTTCTGTACTCTTCGGGTGGGCAGCCGAGCGAGCGGACCAGGTGCGGTGGATCGGTGAAGCTGCGGAGCGCGCGCACAGGAATGCGCCAGAAAACGGCGGCACTCTCTTGGCATCATGCATGGCCTTTTTGTCTTTCAAAGCGCGGTCCTCATCATTGTCACCGACTGAGTCCTGAGCCGGGACCCTCGCACTCACGTCGGTCGTCTGGACCTGATGATGGCGCTCCAGTGACTGCGCATGATCGCGGCTGGGGCTCACGGGAGTAGATGGGGCCGAAAGTGTGGCCGCTGGGGACGAAGGCAGGTAGCTCGCCGGTCCGTTCCTCAAGACCCTCTTGCCCTGGTCCTCTATCGCTGGGAGCACGGTGCCGGAGGACGCGGCAGGGAAGCCGGAGGGCACGGCAAGGTGCGGCTGCGCGGGAGGACGTGGCGGGGAGCGGCGGCGCCGGATGACGTGGCGGGGAGCGGCGGCGCCGGACACACAGCAGGGAAGCCGGAGGATGCGGCCGGGAGCGGACTGCGCTGCCGGAGGACGCGGCGGGGAAGACGAAGGGGGCTCACGCACGGGGAATCAACGCGCGTTCCACAGAATCGACTCTGTTGCTGATTCTGCGTTTCAGTGTTAACCTGGCGTTGGAAAGAATCGTGTCGTCGGGAAGCCGCGGCAAAAGCCGTGCGTTTTTGCGTCCTTCATGGATTAATTCCAATGGAAGCGGCCGATAAGCGGCTCCAAACGGGGCCATTAATTTTTCATAGCAACGACTTCCCAGTCAAGAGAAAACAGTTCAGTGTTTCACTCAATTGCCTACGAGTATTATCTTGGCAAACACAATTTTCACCCGGATCAACATTTCATCAAATCATCAAGTTCCAATTACATGAATGGGTCACATGACTTTACAAGATAAGGGTTTGGCTCCCTCTTGCACAAAATTGAGTATATTTTACAAGCAACCACCACCACTAATTATGCAAGGTTCAAACATGAGATGACAAATGGATGATTCTTTTACCAAAGCTAGCATGAATGCAACATTACACAAGAGTAGCTGTCAGTCAACGAGCCCATAACAACCATGAGCGAGGATGAATGTGAAACCTGGAATCCCAATACCATCAATCATCACATAGACGTCAACTTGCCTGACCGAAGTCCCACTTTCAGTGCATACTGTAGGTGAAATGGGAAGTTCACAAGGTCAGGTGTAAGGTGTTGCAAGCCTAGCCTAGCTCAGATAAGATGGATAGGCGTAGCTTCAGGTGATGGTATGTAGAAGGATGACGTCAAGGAACCAGAGATCTGTGATTTCACCCCTTGCTCCTGAGATAGCGCATGGATGTCCCGGACAATGTCAAAAACAGCTTCTGGCTGTGCCAATTTTAATGCATTTTCTGACATTCTCTTCAATTCCTCTGAGTCTGGACCAAACCAACGGGCAACTAACTTAGCAGTTTCTTTAGAGCTTTTGGAGAACACGCCTGCACCATTGTCCACAACATAAGGGACATTGCCAACTTCCTGTCACACAAAACAAATATGAGCTTCATATTATGTACTGCATGTGTTAGTAGCATCTAGTTGTATAATTTTTAGCCAATAAGGCCAGCAACTGCTCAGCATAAGGGCATACAGCATAATACCCAACAAACTGCAGGATTAACAACAGGAAAATATGGTGTGCTTCCATGCTATCTTATACAGAAATTGACCTAATTAAATTACAGAATAGAGGTTGTGTTCTGTACCACTAATACAATGATTTTTTTTATGATGTCTCATTTGCATTGCATTGTGTTTACATTGAAGCACATACACCTCACATGCTCGACACGAGAACATAAAATATTAAGGGTGAATGAATCTTGTAATCACAAACCTGTCCAGGAATGAAGTCGTTAAGGATTATAGGAAGACCCCTTATCAAGGCTTCAGCAATGGTACCTGGTCCAGCCTATGGAACCAAATAATAACAGTGAGAAAATTAGGAATATGGCGAAGTTTTGCAATGGAATCAACATGCTAAAAATCTTAATGATCAAGGACAGACCTTTGTTATGATACAGTCACAAGCTCCCATCCACTTCTCCATTTGGGTCTCAAATCCCCTAATCTGTTGGTAAAAGATGAACAATAAGAAAATATGCAGCACACGAATAACAATCTTGTTTTCTTCACATGGAAGAACCAGTTGGAATCTACATTTCAAATAGTTAATTAAATTAACAAGCTTCAAGTTATACCTTTACAGGTATTTTCCATTCAAGGGCCTGCAATGAGGAGCTTAATGTTTTGTTCCGGCCACAAATGACAATAAGCTGCCCAATTGGTTTTCCAAGATCTTTGTCAAACAAAGATTCTCCAAGAGCCTTTGCAGTCTTCTTAACAGGACCCATGCCTTCTCCACCTCCCATAAGCAGCACTGCAGGAAGCTCAGGGTCCAATTCAAGCTCCTTCCTCAAATCATCCTGGTGATAAATTGGTTTCCCAAAAAAAACATTTTAAGTTTGAGAATAAATTAGTAATAATTAGTATTTGTATCTAAACAAATCAGCTTACAACCAAATATTTTATCTCAGCATGTCAACAATCAATCAAAGATAACATGGTACATTTTGTTAAACTCAACAGGATAAAACTAAGTCAGCATAGAGCGCATACCTTGACAAGAACTGCACGGCAGAATGATGGCCGAATTGGAAGACCGAACACACGTATTTGAGACTGTTTTAGGTCATCCAATGCTGCTCTATTAGCCACTTCTTCTGAGGGGCAGTAGCATCTATTCACACCAGTATGGAACCTGCATTATTTTTCTTCTTCTGTTAGTTACGAAATCAGCTCATAATTACAAATTTTAGGGTGTTTCAGGTTTCCATTATTGATATCTGCTCATACCATGTAGGATGGCAAGTGTTAAGATCTGTAATGACAGTGACGAAAACTACTCTATTTTGCAGGCCTTGCCACTTAAGAACCCACAATGGAATATGTTGCATGAGGGGGTGGACACTAATTATGATGTCTGGCTTGTACTTCTTCAGTCCAGCCTCCACCTTCCTTCATCCATAAAAAAAAAAAAGGAAACCATTCAGAAGAAGCATCAATGTACATCAAATCCTGTTAACGAATCTGAGCGATGAAAACATTGCAATAGTTAAAAAAAATTTGAGGGTTGTAATGCATGAAAAATTGATAATTAAGTGTAAATTTGCTGGGGTGCCAACTTGCCAAGTATGCAAAAGTAACCACACACAGCTGGTGCCAGACAGGTCATTTCAGTGGCTTAACGCACATGGGACTTATTGAATTTCCTCAGATCTAACCTTGCTGCTGACCTATACCCTGCCAGCCCATAAGGCACAGTGGTTGAATATCTCACGATTCTCACCTCACTAGCGGCTTGGAATTGCATTTTTCAATCGCAAATTTCGTATGATACATGACAGCGATTTTAAAAACCATTATTTTAAAATCTGCAGGCAGGGTCCAAGTCCAACCTCACGGTTTGATAATTGCGCTCAAGGGACAAAATTATTGCCGCAGTATCACGCGTTTAGATCCAACATTATAAAATAAGCGATAGTGAAATGACAAAACTGCTGAGCCAATAGAAAATCGATGAGCTGTGTGAGGATGCCACCAACAACAGGAACTTGGGTACATGTTCCAAATTTGTTTACAATTCCGATGCAGAGAGTGGAACAAGAAAATTGTTCCAAGCATAATCAGCCGCCCAAAGTAAAAATTCTGGAACCGAGAAGAAGGAAAGGAAAAAAAAAAATCCTTACTTGGCGTAGAACGAGGCGAGAGCAGCAAGATAGAAGCAGTGGACCCATCTCGGCGAGGTGGTGTGAAATGCCACCTTCCAGAGCTGTACATGCTTCACCATGAACTTGTAGGAGCTCTCCATGTTGTTGAGCGGCCAACCCGCGTGATCTTTGCACAGATCCTTGACGAAGACCTGACATGACCAAATTATTTAGAAATACAAAATCTCAAGTACTAGAACCATTTGACAGATTCCAACCGAATACTTGGCACTAGTATATTAATTCCTCAATTGCACACAATAAAAGAAAAAAGTTAAAATTAAAATCCAAAAGGAAACAAAAGAGGCCGGCGCACCCTGTACTCGTCGCCGAACTCGATCCGGAAGGCGTCCTTGATGGCCTCCGCGGAGGCGCGGTGTCCGCCTCCGGTGTCGCTCATGAGGATGAGGACGTTCTTGGCGCGGTTGGCCCCGAGCTGTACGAGCTCGACGGTGCCCTCCTCCTCCTCCCAGAACGGCTCGTCGTCCTCCTCGGGCCCGTAGAGCGAGGTGGACAGCGCGGAGGACGACGTCCCCTCCCCGCGCGCGCGGCGTCCCGCCGAGGACAGCTCCCCGGCGTAGGAGAGGCTCTTGCGCAGCTTGCGCCGCATCCGCTGCTGCTGGTGGTACGCCGCCACGGTCTCCAGCACCGTCTCCCGGATCGACCGTCCCCGCGGCGACGCCATGGACGCCGCCATCGCGGTTCGGGAGAGCGCGAGCGCGCGGGGGAGCGAGCTCGGAGGCCGGAGGGTCCGGATGCGGAGGCGGGCCGGAGGAGAGGCAGGCAGGCGAAGGGAAGGAGAGAGAAGGGGGTGTCTAAAAATTGGAGATCGGAGAGGAGAGGAGAGGAGAGGGAGGCGAGGGGCCGCTCCGAGCTGGCGCGGCGGGCGGAATGAATGAATTGGAGGTTGAGGACGGAGGTGGTAGTTGTTGTCGCGTGTTTTATGTGTGCTGTCCTCTGCTGTGTTGTTTGGTTTCTTCCGCTGTTGGGGGACCTCGACCTCACGATGGTTTGGAAGCGGTTCCTTGCTGTCTGATGATTGCGGGAATTCCTGGGGTTCTACATGAAAAAGTACGCAGATGTGCGGCTACGTTAACATTTTTTTCCGCGAAACATATGATCTGTGCACGGGAAATCTAAATTTGTCAGCAGAAAATGTTTGGAGCCTACGATATCTTGACACCCAGTCAAATTCCAAGGATTAATGAACATTGTTTGGATAAGAGTCCACTCAAATTGACGTGGACTTTGAGGAACAGAAGAAACTTGGTGTAATTTCACGCTACTCAGAAATAGGCCGATTTGTACTTAGAAAATAATATAAACACAGTTCGAAATCCCTGGCGACTAATCCCCCGTTGCATAGTGCTTATGACGCGTCTAGTTAACTACTCGACCCACTCACAGCTGGAGCAGCACTATTCTTCTGTCTCTTTCTATATGGACAAAAGGGTCCGTCATTTCCTTCTCAAGATGTCCATTCTTTTAAAAGAAAAGAAAATACAGAAAGCAGATGCGGCACTACAGCAGTTGGCGGCACCTCTCTCACCATCACCAATGGCCAACGGCCAATGGAGGAGTCGCTTGGCAACGGAAGCAAGAGGCGAAGCCGCAGCAGCAGCGCCGGAGACCCCGGGGGGAACGAAAGAAATAGTGGCACCCGCGAGGTCGCCCGCGCAAAAGCATCGGAATCCAGGCACCGGGCATGGGGCATCTCAGGAAAAGATCCGGAGCGGAACGCGCGGGCCACCAGATGCCCGCGCTGTCTGATGCCGGAATAATTCCACGGATTTAGCGGCCGCGATCATTATTATTCGCTGCGCCCGGGCCTCAGCCTCCCGCGGCAAAAAAACGGAACCGGTCCCCGCGCCGCAACCAGCCGCGCGCCGGCGATCATGCCAGCCGCCCGGCTATTTTCGGCGTCCGGGCCGGGCGCGCGAGGGATTTTTTGGGGGGAGCACACGGACGGAAGGAACGGCCGTCCAGGTCCAGCGATCGGCCGCAGTCGTCGGGCGCGCGAAAGGAAACCGGGTTGAGTTGAGTCGGGACCAAGTCTTGCCCAACACAGATAGCTGGATGAGTTTCGTGCAAGGCATGTCGTGCGCCGGAGCAGCAGCAGCCTCGCTTGGAAGCCTGGAGAACGAGCGTTCCTCTCCTCTTCGTGGCGTGCGTAAACGCTGCCGTCCGTTTCGAAAGTTTCACTCACTCATCCGACGTGATACGCGCCGTAAAGAAAGCTTTGCCTTGGGAGGTCAGTAAGAAGTTCCGTTCCGTTCGTTGTCACGCGGTCAGTCAGCGTCACGTCACGCTTTGAAGGATTGATGGCTCGTTAAGCCAGGGACGTCCAGTTAAGCGGTAGTAGGAGTAGCTGTCACGACAAGGAGAAAAAACGAATGACAAAAAACGGAGCGGCAGAAGTGATGTTTCAAGCAAGCAGAGGGAAACACTGATCCCGTACAAGTGGATGGATTGTACGTACAGGACAAGATGCCGCGAAAATTACAATTGGAGTGCCGACTTGTAGTATTGGATGGTTGGATTGGATTCGGTTCCTGACATCAGACTGAACAGTTCGTCGCGATCGTGCGGACTGAGAAAAGGCTTTTGCAGGATGGATCAGCCGGTCAAGCAAGAAATGGCCCAGTGTATGCGCGCGAGGTAGAGGCCCGACAAGAAGCGGAGCGTGGACTGGGCCACCACCCCAATATGGGGATTCAGCAGGAGCGAGCGCAATAATGATTGGTGCTTGAATCATCATGTATGTGGATTGGGGCCTCCTCTCTGAGGGCCTCTTTGGATTAAAGAAATTGTTTTCTATTTCTGTGTTTTTTTAAAATTAAATAGATAAAAATTTTATACAATTTTTACGAAAATTCTGCGTTCAAAAGGCGTTCAAAGGAGCCCTAAAAAGAAAAATCATCGTTTACGGCCAACAGCTCTGTCCAAAACCGGGACCATTCGTCTTGCGCCGTTGAAACTTGTCCAGATCTGTAGAGGCCATCTTTGACACTGTAAACCTAACGCAAGCCATTTTTCCGTTGTACATTAAGGACTTATTTGAAAGAATTTTACAGAAATTAGTTTTATTTCAAAAAAAATATAGAAAACGAAAAAGATTCTCATATTCCAAACGAGGCCGGAGAGTTTCGAAGAAAAAGCGAACCTTGCTATTGTTTGATAGGTGCAGTGTGAGATTGCTTGGTGAGACCTACATTCCTGATGAATCGTAGAAGCAGCGCATGATTCTTTTTCCTATTGCGCCTGCTTATAAAGTTCGATTCACGAACCACCACAGTACTACAACAGTTCAATTCTAAGGCACGTTGTGGATGCTCTTAGTTGTGCAGTAGTATTGGCTCCTTTGGCTCGTCATGCAGTCCTCAGCGAGCTTCGGCATTCAGCAGCGAGAAGATCAAGAACGGACGCACCGTCGATTTCATGTCATTGTGTAATTTTCTAGCGCCGCGGCACAGCAGGATGAGCTTGGCTGCACTCGATCGGCAAACTGCTACGGCCGCGGGAACGGAAACAGAAACAGCCGACGCCCAAGTAAACAAAGTCTCTGAGACCCACGCGACCCCTTGGCTTTGAAAAAAGTTTATGGCACGTAGAGGCCAAGACGGCCACTGCTCCCCCGCCGTCGCCCGTCGCAGTCGAGTGAAACCCGGTGGCGTCGCCGAGGAATCAGCCAGGCCGACACCGGCGGCGCTACCCGTGTTTGTGACCGGAGGCAGAATAAACAACGGAAACTGCTGGCGGCGGATAAGGATGATCGCCGCGGAAAGAACCCGCGAGCACACGACGACAGCCCGCGCGTCCTCTCTTCGTCACCGCTCTCCCTCTTGCACGCACGGCCGTCGATCTCAACCAATAGGCTTTTCACTTTGTTATCCGGCCACTTGGATCAAGCTCCGTTTGAAACGTAGATTTTTTTTTCTAATTTATGTTTATCTTATAAAATTAAACTGATTTTTATAAAGTTTTTATTAAATTCATACGTTCTAAAGGTAGCCTCAATCTCTTCTCGTTAAAAGCATTTCGGCGCCGCGGGTGCATGTGACATCGATGGCCCCTCGTGGCAGTCGGCTGTCGCAAGGAAAAGTTCCACAAAATGAAGGCTTGTTTAACATTAGCAGGAAACTTTGGGGTCAGCTCTCTGACGTCGGTCGTAACACGATGGAAACCATCCCTCTCCTCTGTTTCTCCCTGCCGCTCCTCTGTTTCTCTCTGTCCCCTCCAGGGCCTCCCCTGCTCCGCGCACCTATATAAACGCTGCAACTCCGAACCGCACCAGAGCCAGAGAGTCCAGTACATCCGCACTCTAAAAAGCTTCAGCATCTTCTCCATTCTCCATCCTCACACGCAATCTCGAGCGGTTTCGGAATTGCCCACATGGCGATCCTGTCGGACGTCGGCACTCAGGTGCTCGTCCCCCTCGCCGCCGTCGTGGGCATCGCTTTCGCCGTCGCGCAGTGGGTGATCGTGTCGCGCGTCAAGCTGGCGCCGTCCGGCGGCGGCGCCAGGGACAAGGACAGGCTCGGTGACTCGCTCATCGAGGAGGAGGAGGGACTCAACGACCACAACGTCGTCGTCAAGTGCGCCGAGATACAGAACGCCATCGCAGAAGGTGGATTATTTTCTTTATAACCACGTTTTGGATTTCTGAACTTACGAATTTGATTCTGACTAAAGAACCTGCCTGACGGACTCTGCCTTACGACGAGCAGGAGCAACATCGTTCCTCTTCACCGAGTACCAGTACGTCGGCATCTTCATGTCGATCTTCGCGGTGGTGATCTTCCTCTTCCTCGGCTCCGTGGAGGGGTTCAGCACGCGGAGCCACCCGTGCACGTACAGCAAGGACAAGGAGTGCAAGCCGGCGCTCTTCAACGCGCTCTTCAGCACGGTGTCGTTCCTGCTCGGCGCCGTCACCTCCGTGGTGTCCGGGTTCCTCGGGATGAAGATCGCCACGTACGCGAACGCCCGGACCACGCTGGAGGCGCGGAAGGGCGTCGGCAAGGCCTTCATCACCGCGTTCCGGTCCGGCGCGGTGATGGGGTTCCTGCTGGCGTCCAACGGGCTGCTCGTGCTGTACGTCGCCATAAACCTGTTCAAGCTGTACTACGGCGACGACTGGGAGGGTCTGTTCGAGTCCATCACCGGGTACGGACTCGGTGGGTCGTCGATGGCGCTGTTCGGAAGGGTGGGAGGCGGCATCTACACGAAGGCGGCTGACGTTGGAGCTGATCTTGTCGGCAAAGTTGAACGGAACATCCCTGAAGATGATCCCAGGAACCCTGCTGTAAGTCTCCTGCTTTTCCTCCTCCTCTTCTTCTGTGCTAGTATCAATGGAGCAGCTTTGCTGAATTCACAGTTCTTCTCTTTCTCAGGTGATCGCCGACAATGTCGGAGACAACGTCGGTGACATAGCCGGAATGGGGTCGGATCTCTTCGGGTCGTACGCTGAATCTTCCTGCGCTGCACTTGTGGTGGCATCGATTTCTTCCTTCGGGGTCGACCATGATTTCACGGGGATGTGCTACCCGCTGCTGGTCAGCTCCGTCGGCATCGTCGTCTGCCTGATCACCACGCTCTTCGCGACCGACTTCTTTGAGATAAAGGCTGTGAACGAGATCGAACCTGCTCTGAAGAAGCAGCTCATCATCTCCACCGTGCTGATGACTGTCGGTATCGCGCTGATCAGCTGGTTGGCGCTCCCTGCTAAGTTCACAATCTTCAATTTTGGTGAGCAGAAGGAAGTCACCAACTGGTAAGTTACTAGTACTCTCTCCGGTTTTAAATTGTTAGACGCCGGCAAGAACTAGTTGCGAAGGAATTCATTGCTTTCTTATGGTTGTTGCACCACATTGCAGGGGATTGTTCTTGTGTGTGGCAATTGGTCTCTGGGCTGGCTTGATCATTGGATATGTGACAGAATACTACACCAGCAATGCGTACAGGTAAGAATTTGTTTCTGATAAACTACATAACCGGCGGTGCTTTTATCAATTCATCGCGCTGATCAACAATTCGATTCACCACTGCAGCCCTGTGCAAGATGTCGCGGATGCCTGCAGAACGGGTGCCGCCACCAACGTCATATTCGGCCTTGCTCTGGGATACAAGTCTGTCATAATCCCCATTTTCGCCATCGCCGTCGGCATCTACGTCAGTTTCACAGTCGCCGCGATGTACGGCATAGCGGTCGCCGCTCTGGGCATGCTGAGCACGATCGCGACCGGCCTTTCCATCGACGCTTACGGTCCGATCAGCGACAACGCCGGCGGCATCGCTGAGATGGCAGGGATGAGTCACAGGATCCGCGAGCGGACCGACGCTCTCGACGCCGCCGGGAACACGACCGCCGCGATCGGGAAGGGTTTCGCCATCGGGTCAGCCGCACTGGTGTCCCTGGCCCTGTTCGGCGCGTTCGTGAGCCGCGCCGGCGTGAAGGTCGTGGACGTGCTGTCCCCGAAGGTGATCATCGGGCTGGTGGTCGGCGCCATGCTCCCGTACTGGTTCTCCGCGATGACGATGAAGAGCGTGGGCAGCGCGGCGCTGGAGATGGTGGAGGAGGTCCGGCGGCAGTTCAACACCATCCCTGGGCTGATGGAGGGCACCGGCAAGCCGGACTACGCCAACTGCGTGAAGATCTCCACCGACGCGTCGATCAAACAGATGATCCCGCCCGGCGCGCTGGTGATGCTCACGCCGCTCGTCGTCGGCACCTTCTTCGGCGTGCAGACGCTCTCCGGCGTCCTCGCCGGCGCCCTCGTGTCCGGCGTGCAGGTGGCCATATCCGCGTCGAACACCGGCGGCGCGTGGGACAACGCCAAGAAGTACATCGAGGCGGGCGCGAGCGAGCACGCCAGGATGCTCGGCCCCAAGGGGTCCGACTGCCACAAGGCGGCGGTCATCGGCGACACCATCGGCGACCCGCTCAAGGACACGTCGGGGCCGTCGCTCAACATCCTCATCAAGCTCATGGCCGTCGAGTCCCTCGTCTTCGCCCCCTTCTTCGCCACACATGGCGGCATCCTATTCAAGCTCTTCTAGAGATGATCAGCAGGAAGCACGATTCACCATCCGCACGGCGCCAATAAGATCCATGCATCTGCAGGGAACTATAAGTACTCCTAGATTTAGCTTAAATTTGCTGGTGTGTTCATCAACTCTTTTCCCGAGGCATTGTGAAAATTTAGCTTTCCGTCTTTTGTACAAGGTGACCAGATGCCTGTAATATGTGTGCTCGTTTCATTCCATCCTCCCTTGGTCAATGTTGTGTAAACAGTGTAATCACTGATTAGTGATGCTTAACGATTTGACACAGGTAACAAAGGGATCAACAATACGGGCCTCCACGGCCCGGTGCAAGTGTGCAACACCAGGCTGGCCCAGTCCAGCTCGGCGAGCGTGGACAATAATAAAGGGCCAATGGATCACGAGGTCCATGACACGTAGGCTCATGAATGCCCGGTCGCATTGGCGCAGATTTGGATCCGGGGCCCACGACCACCACGAGAATATGCGGCGGCCGCCGATATACTTTGCCGCGTGCGCGATGGCGATTGGCGTCATCCCGTTCCTTCCTTCTTCTCCTGTCCTGTGTCCTGCTGGCTGCTGTTCCCTTCCAACCGCACGAGGCCTCGGTCTCATCCCCAACGACGTCACCACCAAGGCGCCAATTCCAAAGAAACTCCGCTCCGCCGCCACGCCCCTCCCTTAGGTCCGTCCATCGAGAAGGGCGGCGGCGACAGCTCGAGACGAGGAAAGCGGGAGGGAGCCATGGGCAACGCGTCGTCGATGCTCACCCAGTACGACATCGAGGAGGTGCAGGAGCACTGCCACTACCTCTGTAAGCGCTAAGCGGCCACGGACGACACCTTGTTTGTCCAGTCTATCCCGATTCCGTCGCTGTTTTGTTTGATTCTGTGATTGATTGCTGTTTGGTTCAGTCTCGCAGCAGGAGATCGTGTCCCTATACGAGCGCTTCTGCCAGCTCGACCGCAGCGCCAAGGGCTTCATCTCCGAGGACGAGTTCCTCTCCATCCCCGAATTCTCCCTCAACCCGCTCTCCAAGGTCAGATCCAGTTTCTGCTCCTGCCTGTGCCTGGATAAGTTTCTTCCGGCTTTGTCTCCATTCTGAACAGAAAAGAAGGAAGCTTCTGACTTTGTCCCGTTCTTTCTCTATAATCCGTGTTTTGTCGCACCGTAGTTTATTCCTTGTCCTTATTTACACAAGCATCTGCCTTCACGGTCATAGATATACGGATTTATATGCCCCAGTACTCAGGATAAGCAATTTGATCCTCTTAATCCAAGTTAAACTACACCGTTGTAGAGTGTTAACTAATTATCGTGAATACTTGAGTTCGGTGTAGCACGATATAAAACATCGGATGTTTAGATTGGCGACCATTTTCTACATCAATGTGCATTTTTCTGGACATGCTGGGTTGGATTCCTCACACAGGCACACTGTATATGCGGTCACCTAACTGAAGAACAGCTCAGTAGCACTGTCTGCAACACAGCGTCACCAAGAGGATACACAGCTACAATTGGCCATATGACCTGTCCTGAACGCAATTATTTGTAGCAGAATATCCCAGCACACTCAGTACTGCTTCATTTAAAGAAGTCACCTTCAACAGGGTGTTTATTTGTCGTTGTACTAGTTGTGGCAACCTACGAAATAAGCTACGGAGTACATGACAAGCTTTACTAGGACGAACTTTACTGCTTCAGATGATTGAACCATTATGTTGCTCTCAAGCAACAATTTTGAGTCCTCTTCCCTTTTTTAGAGGTTGCTACGGATGGTTGACGGATTGAACTTCAAGGATTTTGTTGCATTTCTTTCTACTTTCAGCGCAAAGGCCAGTCCTCGGCAAAAGTTTGAGTGTATGCCTAAACTTTTTTATTTCCATCTCATTGTTCTATTCCTATTTATGTGATATTAAAAATCCTCATTAAAACGTACTTACCCCTTTATTTGCTATCCAATGAAGCAGTGATATTTAAGGTCTATGACATTGATGGAAAGGGAAGAGTAACTTTCAAAGACCTGCTTGAGGTGTTACGGGACCTGACTGGGTCATTCATGTCGGAGGAACAAAGAGAGGTGCTCACTTATTATGAGACCACCTATAGTTTGTCAATAGTAATAGGGACATGTGGTCTGCGATATAACCTCAGCTAAAAAACAATAACATGACCTTTTTCTCACTTCCTTTTCAATCAGATGTTATCCTGCAATTAACTTAAGTATAAATATTCTCTATACAAAAGAAGACCCTAAACCTACCGTATTTTCAGAGCAAGCAGTGAGGGTAGCACACAGTCCGTTGGCGCATCTAGTAAATAAATATAGTACTCACAGATTTTGACTTAATATACACAACCAAGAGTCCATAATTCAGAATCTATGCTGAATATATATCCTTAGCCTGTAACAAAATTTTGTTTCTCTGATCTTTTGGCATTTTAATGCTGAAGCAAGCTAAAAACCAACAGTTCAAAGAATTATATTCATATTATCTAATATTTTTCTGTTCTCATCAATTTGTATGTAGTATTTGTATCACTTATCTATTCAAAAGCTAACAGAATTCTCATTATTTTTTTATGACAACTGGTGAACCGAGGCACCATAGATCTGAATATTCCTTTGCATGTAATATATCTCATAAGTTTATGAGCAGAAGTATAATATTAAAATAACACAAATTCTAATAATTTTGCTCAGCAAGTATTAACTAAGGTGCTGGAAGAAGCGGGGTACTCAAGGGACTGCATACTATCACTGGAAGATTTTATCCAGGTAGACAATCCTTTGCTTCTTGTCTCGTTATAGTTAAACAATATCTCCAGTATGTATACAACAGCCGTCTTGTAAGTAATAGCACTCATCAGAATTACCTTTTTCAAATATTATCAGTCTTCTTTTTATCGTACTCCTAGAACTTGGTTATCTAAGACTGTTATGTGCTTTGCTTCCAGATTATTGACCATCCTGGCTTAAAGATGGAGGTGGAAGTCCCCGTTGACTAATTGATCATTTTCAGACATGATTTCGAAAACATGAAAATATAAGCCCTGGGTTTTGTCTGCAGAACATGATGTTCATTATCAATAAGACATACGACAGGAGAATGAACATTTATTTTGTTTTTTATGTGTTAGTTCACGTGATTTTTTGCTCTGCTCGTTGATCCCTCGTGAATGCAGTACACCTTGTAAAGTTGTCATATTTTCTCTGGAAAATTTGCCCAGATTTACAATATTTCCTTTTGATACTTGGAGTGATATTGGTCTGAATGTAGCAGTGCTTTCCAATGTTTCTTCAGCTTCAGCGGATCATCAATCTCATCGAGGATGTAACCCGTCAGCTAGGTGGTCGAAAAGGCTGGAGCTTTGCTTTTGACTCAACAAGGATTTAGTGGCAAGGAGTTTGTTTTTGAACAGCACACACACGTATACGTAGGGAAATAACTGTTTCTCAATCTGAATGAGACAATGGATCATAATTTGAAGCCCCCTTTTTCCTTTTATTTATTTTATTGTTCTTTTCTCATACATTTTCTGAACACTTGCTTTGCTGGAAAATGAAATCACAAATCTCTCAGCTTTACAGCTTACTCCCTGTGCAGGTGAACAAGCTTCGCCGTTCACCCAGATTTCATCTAATCTATGAAAATAGCAGCATTCACACTTCAAACAATCACAAATAGCAATCCAAAGATCTACCTACAGGCAGGAGCATAGAAGCTGGGAATGTGAGCGAACACAATGGAGTAAGGAGCCACGGTTATGGGCTGTGTCCCCTCCACTTGCACAGGTTCCAGCTTAGGGATGTCTCCGTTGGAGCCTGTAGCCAGCACATTGCCATTTAGCAGCACTTGTTGGCTCTGCAACTTTCCATCTTTGGGGGTGAGATGGTACTCTTCTCTTGTGAGCTCAGCAGCTTCACCAAGGATAGGAATTTGACCAAACCCTCTTCCTTCCTTTCTTGAACTCTGGGTTTGTGAACCCTGACTCGTCACATAAATGTGGTTCGTGTTGCTGCCACTCAGGTTGATCAGGAGCAGAGTGATCCCTCCCTGAAAAATTCAAGGAAATGAAATTCAGCATGAATTGGATGCTTTATTACAAGGCACCAATGAATGAGATGGAACTTTGAATTGCATGTGCTCCCTACCGAATTTCTGGCGCAATGTGCATATGCACGGATCATATTTGTGCCGTTGAATGTAGCCGAGAGAACCTTGGTTCCCATGAGGCGGTGCCATAGTAAAGCACTGCAGGCAAAGACAGAAAGATATTAAATCAAGATGCATGATCTATGGAACCAAGATATTACTTTCTGTATCAGTAGAGGACAAGATTTTGTTCTTATGAAGTATAGTTATAAAAAGTTAGGCCCGTTACCTGTAATAATCAGGATTTGGTTCAAAGGTTGTTGTGTTAAGCAGACCGTAGTTACCACCAACCATGGTCTGTCTACAGTAACTCTTTGTATCATACTTTGACGACATACCAAGCTGATCCAGGTACCTGAAACATCACCAGTTCGTAGTCAATAAACTTTGCTTTAGATTGCAACTTAAACGCCTAAACATATATGTATGCTACTTCAAGAAATGCTCTTGGCTCACCAGAAGCTGAAAACAAATGCATCAGTTACAAGGTGATGGCCACTATTGTAAGCCCCTCCAGCCTCACCAACCCATGCAACGGTGGATGTCCCTGCAGACTTCAGTATCCCCTGAAGATTGCTGAATGTGCCCACCATTCCATCGAGGTAAGATGGATTAAGAATTTTCTCAATTAGATGATCATCAACGCCTGATAATTGAAAATTTCACCCTTGTTATGCAGATTTTATGTGTCCGATTCATTTCTTGAATCGATGTTTAGTCAAACTGGGCATACCAGGGCCTAAGTTGTAGATATGATGAGTGATCACGTCCAGTTGATTTGGCTTTGTTTTGCTGACGAGTTCAGTGAACCAGGCTGCATCAAAGAAACCTCCAGGTGCAAGCACCAGTGGCTTTGATGCGTCTTGATAGGTGCTGTCAATGATGTGTTTCAGAGAGATCACGTCTGCTGCATATTGGTCAGCATCAATTCGGACTCCGACTCCACTGCCACTGAGTTCATTTCCTACAAGAACAGTGCCTTAAGGCTCCAAAGTACTATACCATACAGAAGTACTGGTTGCTAAGATTAGATTGCTTCTCTTTGAAAATACGGCACTACATGCGACATGGAACTATGCCTTTTGTACATCGATGTGTGAAAAGCCAAAGAAAGGATCATTTATGATCTCTCCTTTGTTCTTTACAACCGATAGACCGGCATTATCTAAAGGGATGTCGACATGCTTGTCCAGATCCTTCTACATGCTTAACAGAATTGTACTTTCCAACAAATCCCTCAAATAAAGTGCCTTCACCATAGCATAGGAATAAAAAAGAGTACCACAGCAGGGTCCACAAGATTACACATAACTTACCGAGCTCCCATCCATGAATGTCATATCCCTTGTTGACCGTATAGCGAATGAAAGAAGCTGCATTTGTGTAATTCCATGGCCCCCCTACAGAACCGTCAGGCATTGGAACCCGACCATTCAGAGCATTCAACCCAAAGATAATTTTTGCACTGCACGGGCAAACTGCCAGTAAGCTAATTATGTCCAAAGAGAATGCTGATTATGAGCTCGAGGGGAAAAAAAAAGTAAGCGATAAATACCCAGATTTTTTGAAGAATGCATTGAGCTCGTCCCATCTATGCAATGGCAGGCAACCTTGTGAGAATCCAAACATTGCTGACGTGTTCTTCACAAACGGTGTGCATGGCTGTTTAGGGTCGCCAGTGTCATATATCACCATATCTTGCAAAGAGCCACCAAGCCGGAGCTTGATGGGGGAGAAAGCTGCAAAGTTGATCGGATCATAGTGCAAGAATAAGCAAAGCATCAAAATGTTAACATCACGGATTCCATCCTAACAAAAGAATATTTCAAGGCTCGCAGATTACTGCTACTAGAATAATTTCTTCAAAAGCTTACTCACCGGGTCAAAGCGACAGGTATAGTTGTAATTTATCGAATACTGACAGCTAAGTTTTGCCCCAGGCAAGACCCTCGGTTTTTCTATTGGACACTAGACAACAGTATTAAGGGATGAGCGTCTGTGATGGCGTACCTTTGACGGCATTCAGAAGAATTTTGTTGGAAAGATCCTGCAGGTAGGAAAATATGAAAGACCTGTGTCAATCAACCTTTTCGTTGATTATTGCACACGCAGTTGAATTGAAAATTACTAGCAGTGCCCACGGAGATGGAGAGGCAGGTGCCAACGTACTCCAGTAAATTTCTATTGCATGGTCTCTGTTCTTCTCTTGAAGAAATTCTTACCATTCTCGAAGAAGGAGCACTAGAATAGCGAGTGAATAATTAACGGCCGCTTTTACGCTTACGTATGGTTGGTAGGAAAAGCTACAAGCACAAAACTACTGTATATGATTGCAAATGGCCCGGCATGATCCATAGGTCCACGAGAGCTCCCTAGGCCGTCAAATACTGTGGCAACATTGATCCAGTTTAGTGCACCGACATATTTTGTGAGATCGGTCTCATCCGTTGAGATCAGATCGGACGGGTGAAAGTGGAGTTAATGTCAGCTACAGTGACCTCTCTGAACTCTAATTACAGAGGATTTGAACGCGTCAAATTCCTATCCAACGCAGCTCCCAAGACCTTAACGATGATGTTGCCGACAAAATAAAAAAGGAGAAAGAATTCCTAGAGGGACCCGTTCATGTTTTACAAATTTTACTGAAAATATGCAGCTAAACTGAGGCTGAGAAGCGCATTGGTTTAGTTCGAAAGTTAAAAAAAATCTTGTTTTCGGTAGTAAGATAGCATGTCTGCCGTAGTGTTTTGAAAGACGGCGTCTCCGAGAGGGAATAGCATTAATTAAATTTTAACCCTTTAAAATCCAAATATGGAAAGATAGCATCACTCATCTCTGCTGCTGTGTTAGAGAGAGAGAGATTTACCAGGTTGAGGAGGGAGGCTCGGCCCCAGCTGCAGGTGCCGTAGTCGCACTTCTCCGGCGGCCACCAGTCCAATGTCGCGCAGATGAAGTCCTCATCAGTCACCGCGACGGCGGACTGCGTGTCCACCACCACCGCGTCGCCGCCGGCGAACGCCGCGCCGGCGCTGGTCCTGACGGTGGCCGAGCCCCCGAGCCAGAACAAGGCCCAGACGCAGAACCCGACCACCTTGAGCAGCACCCCGGCCGCCATTCCTCCTCCTCAGCCAAGAACCGGCAAGAGCAGGGGACTCACTGGTAACAAATGCAGCAATGCCCCTTTGGAGGGAAAGGGAAAGGGAAAGTCCTTGCCGCCTACACCATGTAAAGAATCTCGGGGCGGCAGAGCTCCGGGCAGGACAAACGCAGAGCTTGGATGTTTGGGGAGGTGATGGCAGATGGGCCGCTGCCGCCGCTTTTAATTTGTTTGCTTGGTGGGGGGAGCTTGGAATCTTTATACTGCTATGGGAGGGCCTGAGGGGGTGGGAGGGAGGGAGGGAAGCTGCAGCGCAAGGGGCAGAAGAGCGGGACAGGGAAGGGAGGGCGCGGATCGTCTGCGGTCACTGTTTCGACAGAGTAAGCAGGAGGGTGCTACGGTTTAAGGCACCGGTTGCTAAGTCAGCCGATCCTTTTACAGGGAGGTAACGGGTTTAATTTCACAGTATTACGGAGTAAAAATGCAGAGTAGTATAAAATTTAAGAATTTTTTTCGAAATAGGAAGCGGCCTAAAACATGGAGCAGTTGTTGGACCAGTCCAGCTCCTGGGCGTGCGCCCAGTCAAATTTATAAAGACGGATTTTTTAATGAAAAGTTAGAAAGTTGTAGATATGGAGAATCGTTTAAAAATAAAATAAATTATATTTCCTTCTTACAACTGAGTTATTTTTAAGAAGCTGGCAGGAGATCGCAACGAGACTGACAGCGTTATGCTAGATTATGGACCAGGCATGTGAACTGTCGAAGTAAGAGTACATTCTTCGCCCATTAACTAGTTGATTGAGCTTTTGGAAGTATGCTTTACAGTAGCGTCAAAAAATCTGTCATGGAGAAACAAATACAAGTGCTCATATTATTTCAGAATTTTGTACTAACTAGTGACAGCAAGTGATCACCTGTAAAAGGAATAAAAAAATATTTAAATGACAATACTGTCATGGCGCTTTTGCCGGGCTGGAAAGCTCATCTTTGGCAGCTGTGGAAAGGTAAATGGAGTACTGCTAGTATCACGTTGTAAAAAAGTTTCTAGGAATCCGCCAGCTTGTTTGTCCACTTGCAGCCGTCTTCACTCTTTCACAAATTGAAGCTAGTACGTTCATTCCCTTGATAAAAACAGCTGGTGGTGCTTAATTTGGAGTGCCCTAATTGTACCGCTGACTGCAACAACGAAGAAAGGAATATTTTCTGGGCCAATACATGGATACATACTACCAGTTGAATGAAATGGTCAGGGGAAGTCGTTGTCACTCTCTTTCGTGTTTCCGCATGTAGCCGGGTAGAGTTTCATGAACCCATCAATCACAAGGACTGATTAGTGTGATTGCATTTAGGGTAGTAATTATTCCGCTTCTCCTAGTAGTAGCTGAAGAAGCCATGGATTTGGACGCATTCAGTCCACCATACCAAGTTGAGCGAGCAATCTTGCAAATCTTGCTGCGGCGGACAAACGAGACGAACATTATTTTTCAAATAATAATTAATCTGGCGGTTGGTGGTGCTAAGTAGCGATCGCGATTTTTTTACTACTTCGTTTGAGAGCAGTTTCGGACCGAGACGATCCTCCGCTTCGTGACCATCTCATCAAAGTTTTGCCGACATGGTTTCTCGAGCGCTGTGAAGCCCGGCTTGAGATGCGCATTATCCGTTCCGCGCCGCGGTCGTCACCAAATACAACCTGCTCCTCTGCTAGCTCCCCAACAATAGTCCCAGCCTGAACCAGCATCGTTCGTTCGTCTTGGTTAACGGCGCCCAGTTGCCGAATTCGCCGTAAAATAATGATCCCTTTTGGTTCCGTGACCTTTTGGTCAGCCGCCTGTCCTTTCTTTAGCTTTGGCATATCTTATTTCACTCCCTCTCTCTCTTGGGCGTTTTCTCGGCGACCATGACTGGCGTGGCTAACACGGGATGGTTTTGATAGAAATGGTTTGATCCGTCGTCGGAGCTAGCCGACAGTCATATTGTGCGCCCATGGCGGGGCCCCATGAAACATTTCTCCGATGATCCGATCCCCAGACCCCAGGCTGGTGGTGTCATGCGCGTCCGATAATTCAGTCCCGGCGTCACAAGACTGATGAATCTTCACCGCACCGCACCACGCCATACAGGTTAGATTCAGTTCAGCTCAGCTCGGGGAAGAGAGCAGCATGTCATCCAGACTCACGTTCTCGCGCTCTTTACAGTGACTGAACATGTGCGCGTTTCATTCACCAATAATTCGCCGCACATGCAGCGTCCATAAGCTCACGTCGACGCATGTCGTCGCCGCGAAGAATTATTGGATACTGTAGGTCACCACCAAGCGCTGGTAGGTGAGCCTAGTACAACTAACCGGGCAACGAAACTGCTCACTCTCCTGCTCCCAAACAGAGCCCTAATCGGCAATCAATCGTCCTACGCCACGCAGATTCAGCAGAGCATGCCATCTGATCCGCTGCTTGTCTGTAATCCTCTGCCCGACCGCTCTGGAGCTGCATGATTTTGCCAGTCATGCCATGCAGATCGCAATACGCTTTAGATTTGCCAGGCCAAGGAGTTGAAGGTTCTACCTTTTTCTGACTGCTTAATTCGAGGCGGCAAGCAAGCCTTTCGACGATGCTTTGCTTGTGGGCGAGAACAGCGAACTGCTTTAATTATCAGAAAACAATGGCGTATCTGGAGAGCGACGAGATAATGTTTGGTTGGTTTGTTTCGCTGGGCGCCATGGGACGGGAGATTGGACGTCACACCTAACTGACTGAAACCCCATGGATGGGGACGCCATCCGCATCAGGCCCGGCGTAGGAAGCGCGGGCCTCACGGAGGAGTGACTAATGGCAGTATCCTCGGACACTCAGTCCTTGTCGTTAGGACAATAATTTAATTTAATTTATACTATGTTTATTACCCTAACAATATCAAGAATATAACGACGAAAGTATAATAATCCTACTACAGACATAGTAATAGCATAAACATAGGCACCCACCCAATCAACATCAAAGACAAGCAAAATGTGTGCACGCAACTGCAGATCTTCTTCGACCGCTTGCTGATCCAAATACTCCACCATCAAAGGAAGAGTAACGGCCATGGCAAGGAACCAGAAGATGGTTGCGAAATGGATGCGCACAGGGCACAGGCTCGATCGTCACCTGTATCCGTTCGGTGGTGTTCTAGTGCTTGTCCGCTTGATGAGTAAGTGCTAGGTGTACCTGCTGGTGCGTCAAAACAAGAGTAGCATAGTGCTGTTTTATTTCTACTCTGCTTGCCATGCCGGTTGTTCAGCTAGATTTAGCGCTATATACATGCACGCCAACGTGCAACGGAATGACAGCGATTTAAACGAGGAGATCGTCACAGGTGTGCTGGTCGTTAGTTAGGGATTAGTAGAATTTAGTAGCGATGATATTGCCCTGCCCAGAAGCAAGGGCATGATCACTTGCTGTCTCAACAACAACGAGATGGAGAAGTGACACTGCGTCCAAATGCGTCACCAGTTGAATAAAATTATACTAAAAAGGTTTGACATTTCACAATTTGGATCCTTTTTGTTGTTGTTGTTGTTGTATTGGATTTGGACCACATCACAATGAGCAAGCATTACATCATTATTGTTGAGTGATAAACACTGTACCTACATTCCAAATACATTGCTGGCCCTGTCCACACTAAAATACTACAAGTTCGGATGGGAAATGGCCGCTCTGACCTTACTTGCATATGGAGAGGGTCAGAGGAATGACCTGCAGAAGAAATAAATACGCTGCGATAGGGACTGTAGAAATAGAATAAGAACATTAGGCCTCGGTTAGAAGAAAGCTAGCATAAGCTGCGCATCAACCTAATCAGGCAAGTCAGACCAAATCCGGTGGTTGGTATGCCAAAAAAGAAAAGAAAATGCTACTCAAGCAAATAGCATTCCTGAGTTCCCCTCCATGGTTGTTTTTCGGCAACACAAGAATCATTCAATAATAAGTTGGTGAGAAGTGCTCTGCATCATGCATGCAACGGCTACATCTCGAGCCCCTCTTTCAGTGCATGTAATCATTCATAACTAATACTGTACGTACTGCCTAATATGACTAACCTTTTTTTTTTTTTTGCCTAGACTAAGCCACAAGAGGAAGAGACCAAGGAGGGGTCTTGTCGCTGACTTTTCCGGTGGCAACTGGCGCACTTCTTCACTGTGACCTGATATTAATATTTCCATAAAACGAGCCAAAGTATATGCACTTTCAGACCACGTTTTCTGTTTGCTAGTGAAACCGGGATAAAATTATACTCCTATGTGCTTCCTTTTTAATCCATGGTGATGGATTTTTCAGGTGTACATATTTTAATCAGGCCTGCATGGTGATCTGTTAACACATTTCTTTTGCAAACTGATGAATGCAATTTGTTGAAATTAATGCTTTGAATCCAATGAGAAGATTGTGCTTACTGATCCAAACTATTTTAGTTTATGACTTAAGTAGAATTTGAAAATAAATTGGAATGTTACTTGACAAGCCTATTCGTGCCCTACCAGCTCATCCTAGAAGTGATTCTCAGCAGCAACATGAATTTCTCGCACGCCTTGGCGAACACTCGAAAAAAAAAAACCCTTCATCAAACCCATCTCGATCATGTATGCCACGTAATTTCGAGGTAACCATGGATTAAGCACGAACAACCCAAAACCTTTACTATTCCAGCAACTTTGAAAAGCTAATTTAGGTATACATCAAATGATCGGCGTACACTGAAATATATTTAATTCCTTGAAACAGATCTCTTCATGAGTTACCGCAGAGCAACCAGCAAACTATGGATCGAAGTTCAAACAAGATAGAAATTAATTCATATGTTGACTGAAACAGCAGCCCTCAACAGTTTTCATTTTTCATCACCATAACATGTCTACTGACCAAAGTACTGGACCGAGGAGCACATGGTATTCCAAGAACTACATGGACGTCATGAACTGAAGCTCATGGATGAGATCAGTTGAAGCTAGGGCAAATAGGTCCCTTAGATAAACCAAGGCGAACCTCCATTCCATGGTGCATGTCAGGCTGGCGGAAACTGTCAGAATCTTGAGGCACTGCAAGCGAAGGGAGGAAAGGAAAATTAGCAATGACCATAACACTTTCTAGTAGATTACTCCAAGTGTTGTCGTTAGGATAATAATACTAATTTCAAACTGAACTGGAGCTGTTGTCCTCACGAAAACAATTAGAGGATGTAGTAAATCACAACTAATAGAAATTTAGAAGTAGCCTAAGCCAAGAAAAACATTGGTACCGATCATATAAATTCCATTCTGTTTAAACTGGTGACCTTAGCAGAAAGTCGGAGAACATATGAGAAAAATAAAGATACAAATAATTTGCTAAAATTTTAACTCTTGATTCTCAGATAATTTTGAATTTTTTATCAAATCATTCCAATTATTATTGATTGAGCAAGTTTTCTGACAATGAAAGAATTACTGCTAATATGAAGGTTAAGAAAAATTAATATATAGCAGTGTTCCGTAACCCTCGCTAACGAGGTAACAACAAATTATTGAACATAATTGTGAAACAGCATGAAGATGACTGATTGAAACAAAAAGCAGAATATCTTACTGTTCAGATAATCTTCAAACCCAAAATCATCCAGGGAACCAGTCAGTGCCTCATATCCAAGCATAGATGATGGCAAAGCACCTGGGGGCCTTTGGAACCTGGTACCACAGACTTTCATCAGTGAGGAGTGGTGTTGGAAGGCTCAGCATAAAGAAAACAGAAGATGCATCCCTTCGACAAGGCCCCAGCTCTATTCCCTCTCTTACCCATCAACTGGTGGTGATTTCGTGTTACAAGAAACTGATGAAAATTGATGCATTTTTGAGAAAATATAACTATGATTCCTAACTAAAGCAGAGAAAAATGATGCATTTTTGAGAGACCCTTTTGGAAACAGATAATCCTTGTGATATCAGAGATGTGGATAATTTGCTTGTGAAACTCCTTACAGAACTGAGACAAACAGAAAGCCTCTAATGCGTAAGTCATTTGATTTTAGGTGCCGTCAACCATTCAGTAAATAGTAGGCTGATCAGAACAACCAGGGAAACAAAATGTTGCAAATCAACTGTTAACAAAGTGGAGCTTCAACACTGTTTTCAGTGGAAGTATTTGATTAAGGATTTTCAACATGAGAAACCATGATCTCAAGGACACCGCGCTCACCAAGATTAAAACCCATTCTGGTAAGATGCTTAAGCATATAGATAGGCAATTATTTTTAGGTACATTCGACCCTGCACTAGAATCAATGATATAGCAAATCACAGCAAAGGGAACAGAGTCACAGTCTGAGAAAAGGTTAAACACGTTATAGACACGCTGAAACCATTTAAACAAGTCCAAATTGGTCAACCAAGCACTTCTACACTGGCTCGACAGATGTCTCCTCCATGCAACATGACCTAAAGCTGACTTCATAAGTGAATCCGAAACTTTGAAGGCCTACCTAAATGGATGTCATGTATCTAAATCATGATCCACTACAAATATGAAACGCACAAGTTTCAGGAACTCGACCCAATCTTCAGGAACTCGACCAATACTGGATTTCAACAGTCAGTCAGATGCTAACTAGTCTTTTTCTGAAGCTTACATCGACAATTAGTGCCAGCACAATAAATTTTAGGGAGGGTAGCGCCAGACCTGGACAGAATTTGGGCGTCGAGATCCTTGCGAATGTTGAAGGCGGATCCGTAGATGGCTTCCGCCCCAAACCTCTTCTTTTCCGCCCAGAACTTGGTCTCCTGCGCGCATCCCCAAGCACTTGGGTTCACGTTAATGTATCGACGGCACGGAACGGAAAACAGAGACGCGAGAGCGCCGGGTTACCGATTGGAGGGTGGTCTGGAGCGGGTGAACCGGCACGAGGTCGGCCTTGACTCCGGCGTTGATGCCGAAGCGCAGGGCGTCGTGGTCCACGTCGATCTCCTTCTTCAAGCCGCCGCTCGCCATAATCGCCGACACTGTTGTTCTCTCTCTGCTCCTGCTCGCTCGCTCTTTCTTTGCGGGGAAGAAAGGAAAGCCTCTCTCTGGATTTGGGCTTAGTTTAATTTATACACCTGTTACAAATCTGACTCTCCCTCATCCTGTTGGGCCGGCCCACCGTGCCAAGCAATACGGATTCAATTGAGCGTTTGATCAAAAGTGTACAAGGCACGCCCAATCTAAGTTGAGGTCGCACGCGCAGCACACGTGCGAGTGGCTTCCATTGGGTTGGGCTAATTTCGTACTCCAGTCCAATGCAGGCCCAATGTAAGTTGAGTCTCATACCATGGGCTACTCGTAAGGAAAGTTGTTCTGTGGCTTCTGGAGATACCAAAATGGCCCACAAGGGGATGCAAATGGGCCGAAGCTCAACTTATTTTAATTTGACAACGGTTTCTTAAGCTTATTTCTTGGTAAATTAACAAATGATAGAGAAAAGTTAAACCGTGCAAAAGTGTACTGCTAGTAGCACAAAGAAAATACTAATGCCATAGAGTACAAAACTACAGCAAGTCAGTGTCAGTGCTTCCAGATCTTGTCCCCTGATCTAGTTTCTACTACAACCCGACGTCTCTGTCGCCCGCGGTTCAAACTATCCCGTGCCACTTGGTCACCTCGCTTTGGACGAATTAATTTCTAGTAAGGGCCCTCAGGCGGGCGGATATTGTAATTTGTTATCCGAGTGACGGCAACCGGGCGCGACGCTTCGTTGCACCTGATGACCATGTCGCTAAGGTCACGCTATGGAGGACGTCGTCGTCCGTAATTATTTTGAGCCCGGATTTTTCGTAAGCTGTTTTCACTGCATAAGTAAACATGGATTGAGATAGGGCGGCTGGCAACAAGATATTACAGTAAAAAAATCAGGCGTCACCTTCTTATCTGGATGAAAATGTTTTAATTTCATAGTGGCAGCGGTGCGAGAGATGTTCATAGCAAATCATGGATTATTTTTGGGGAGGGGGTAAACACGATGGGTAGCTATCCGCTCGCGATGTGACCAGGAAAATCGAAAGCCGCGTTGTTTAGGCCTAAGAAAAATAATTTTATTGTTATATTTTTCTGTAAAATTAAACTAATTTCTATAAAATTTATGTGCAATAAAAATCCTATGTTCCAAAAAACCTTTATAAAAAGGAAAGCTGCGTGCCTGCTCCACCTCTGCCAGCTGTAGAAACTCATGACCCTTGATTAAAGAAAAGCAACTTGCAGCAAAGAGACGCTTACAAGTATATTTCCTTTTGTTTTTACATTTATTAATTTTTATTACAATAATATCAATTCAAATATAGAGGGAGCAGAGATCAAAGCAGAAACATGAACGATCGAGGATGTTCAAGCACCCTTGAACCGCATGTGTCATAAAGCAAGAGAGAGACGCGGCCCTGGTAGCTAACGACAGTTTACGTTTACAATATTAGCATGCCGGCCACATCCTAATTAGGCACCACGTAGCAGAAACGCCTCAGAGAATGCAGCCTGCCGACTCTGGCACACGAAAACCAAACGACGAACAAATCCCTTCGAGGCAAGACAAGACACGCGCAACCGAACAGGGGTGACGGAGCACGTGGCGCGTGAACGCCGACGTGGTGGAGCGTCGTGTCATTTCCTTTTCTACGTGGTTGGTTGGGGCACATGCAACCGACCTGGACGAATAGCCGGAGTCGAGATCATGACCGACCGTGCCTCGCCGACCAATTTAGACGCGTTGTGTTGGCGACATGCTCCAATTCGATTTCTTCGCTCCTTGTCACTGCGATTCGCTGTGCCGGATGCGGTTCCGTCCTCTTCTAGATGCGGGCTCATATTTTGGACAGCGAACAAACATGTTTCCCTCTCGGCACGACGGCCAGCACGTACAGTACGCCGTGGACGTGCAATCAGAGAGACCAATGCAGTGGTGCGACCGTGCGTACGAAGCCAGATACGAGATCGCCCGTCGAGCTGGCTGATACGATTCCGGCATACGGAGTAATGCTTACTACGAATCACCCAACAATTCGTGCTACAGTCCACGAGCTGGTCGGTCGCGCACAATCATCCGAACAACCGAAGCTGCGTGCGCTTAACAGTTCATAATCAAAGCACAACAACTCAAGCTAAACTCAAATGAACAGACAAAACGTCAGTCGTATGATTGGAGATCCACACACAGCCTGCTGCCAAGTAATTAAATCGTCCACCACGGCTTAATTACCGATATTATAATCACGTTCTGCTACCGGCTAATCCTATAATACAGGAGTAGCCCTACGGGTTTGACACTGGGGGCATCGTCCCAGTACAGCGTACTGGCCCGTGGTGCAGTTGCCGCAATCAATGATGGGGGCACGAGCGGTGTCCCAAATCTAAACGGCATGGTCGCTGAGACAACAGTAAAATAACGGCCCCCTGTGCGCTGTCCCCGCCGGCCGTGTCCCCCACGGCGCATGCCCGTTCCGCCAACGCCACGCAGAACCGCCCCCCCCCCCCCCCCCCGCAAGCGAAGCGGAAGCCGTTGCTCGTCTGATTCCGCGGGCCGAGGATCCGAGGGCGCGGGCACTCTCAGCAGGCATGTGATCTCTCCCCTTCGTCTGTCTCGCGCGTGGCGGAGCCCAACGCCGCGGCAAACTGCGAACAACGGCCATCGATAATTAACGGTGAATCATTTCTTGTTTGGCATGTCGACGGGAGGTTGGGAACGGTTGCTGCTGTTTCCTCCTCTGCTATAACCTCAGCTGTATCGATCCTGATCATGCCTGCTGTCGTACTCCTTGTAGATATCGTTGGCAGGAATCACTAATCCACCTTGCTCCTAGGTCGGCGAGCAGAAATCAACCATCATACTTGTGACAAACCGTCCTGTAAAAGAGACTATTCATCGAATACAGAATCTTATCGGTTATTACTCGACGAAGCAAAGATCAACAGTACAATTCAAGCACAATAAAATATAATACAAATAGTTATTTAAGTTACAAATCAAAGTTTTTAAAAGCACGAAAATGTTTACTCTATTTAAAAACTACTATAGTCTATTAGATAGTAGGCAAAAAAAAAATCGAGTCCATACGATGCATCTTCTAGCAATACACAAAAAGCTCAGCGCGACGAGCAAAGCTCCCAACAGACATAGCTACCCTTAGAAGGTCGTTCCTGTCAATTGGTATAGAGGAGAGAAAAAGAGGTCACCTGCAAAATAAAACCACAAAAAGTCACGCACTGAGCATTCAAATGCTTAACAAATCTTACCTGTCAATATAACTAATTACAGTCGACTCCAAAAGATTTGATAAGGCTGACTCACATGTGATTGTTTACAAAAACCAACACTAAAAGCGGATTCTTTCTTTCAAGTTTTAATAGTAGATTAAGTGTAAAATAATATAAATTTAATTTGTACTATTAACTACTACAATCATAGTTACCAAATAATTTATAATAATCATAACCAGCAAATCATAATGCTTTCTCATTTCACTATTATTTCACTTTTTAACTACGATGCGACTCAAAAAACAAGTAGTACTCGTTACTATGAGAGACAGCGATTCGAATTAATTTATATCTAGCTAAAGAAACCTGATTATATGACATATATGCGCTTCTCGAAAGTCGCACACGACAATCTTTCACGCTAATAATACATAGTACGGATCCGATGCTCACCTCTCCTGAGCAGTGATCCTCCATGCGATAGCCACACCGAGTTTATCTATGATTAGCTCCAACGCTCTCTTTTCTAATCATCTCTAGAAAAGAGGTTCGATTACGTCCAGTCATTATGCACATTGGGCTACGTCAGTTTTCTAGAGCCCATATATCTAGTATGTAATCAGTACTGTTCAAACTTGCTCAACAGAGTCGACAATGATACGGTCCTTAAACGACACAGACAGCTACCGCATACAGGACTCCCTTTTTGTTGTCAACCTATAATTCTCTGTCCGATCTTAACTTATCAATTCTTGTGATTTCATAACCAATCTCAACCTTGTAGGCTCTTATAATTCAACCTCATTAAATCATGTGATACTTTTGAACCAGCGGTAAAACCTATAGCTCTCGCGAGTGAAGTTACCAATCACTCAACTTCTACCATTAATTTAAACTCATAGCCTACCTCTATATCGCCATACCCGTACCAAAGACACTAACATAGGTAAAGTATACTAGTATGCAATCTACGATTTCAATCTAACTTTTAAAAACCTAATGCACAGTATATAATTCATATATTATATAGTGATAAAATATAAAACAATTAAAACAGGGTTAATGCATCGAGACTTATCTGAGCTTTGCTCAAAGTTAGTTTTCTCGACGAATGAAACGTCGTCGAACTCCTCCATAGTTAGCTCGGCTTTTAACATGAAATGATATGCATAAGTCGAAGTATGCACATGCGATGATAGCTATTTATTTTTTAAAAACATTAGTAAACATGGTTAAGAATTTCTTTTAAATGATTTTTAAAAACACAAAGTATAATTTAATTTGCCCATAACATCAGAGAGGTTATAAACTAATTTTTGCCAATTTTTCAGAATTTATTGAAATCAAATGAATTTATAAAGAATTAAACACCATTTAAATACATTAAAGCATTTATAAAATTATTTTTGATGAGAATAAATATAAAACTTCACAGAACCAAGAAGTTGGACTAAATAAACAGGAAAGTAAAATTTTTCAAGATTTTATCATGCCAAAGAACAATGATAATGCATTAATAAATTATTTTGTGATCTAAATTAATTAAATTATTTTCATGCATAAAATAAAAATTTGTTAGCTTCAGAATATAGTTCTAGTTGAGAGGATCCTAACAAGAATTATTTTACATTTTTCTAAATTAGGATGAAGTTGCTACGGATTTTACATGTTTAAACTGTTTTTTTTTTTTTGCCAATTAAATGAATCATTTTGCAATATAAAGATTTCCAGCCTTGGGCTGTGGCCACACAGCGGGCTACTGGGTTGCCACAAAAGATCGTGCGTGGCCACACTAGATCCGGCCCATTGAAACAGAGCCACATGGTAGCTACAAAAGCCTTGGCCACACCGAACCTCTTTGCATAGCCACAAAGGATCTGGTGGCCTGGAGCAGCCAACGGCCATGCCTGTGGCTCGTCGGTGCTCGTCGGCGCCTCATCGGAGTTGGGTTTCCATCGACCAAAAGACGACGGCTTACCCTCAACACGACCATGCGGATACGGGGAGTTCAGTGAAGAGCTCACCGGAAAAGGGCCGGTGGCATGCGGTGGTGCAGGTCGACGTTCGGTGAGGTACTGCAGACGGCTCGATTGACGAAACTCCAAGCCGTTCGCTCCTATAGCTTCGATGGGTTATGTAGAAGAACGGCATGGGTGTTGTCAACGTAGAAAGAGGCCAGAAGGGGGTCGTCATCGGTGAGGGGGCGCGACCTCCTTAAACGCCAGCGACAAAACTTCCATTAGCTACAAAACCTCCACCGAATCAAAGAATAACAAGTTTGGATCGAATCCTCGTACCTTTGAACACCTGCGGGTCCGAGGAATCGATGCTTAACTCACATAATCTCGAGGATTTCAGAGTAGAATGGCCGGCGGCACCAACAAAACTTGGTTGGAAAAAATCCAAAATTCGAGTGAACCGATGAGGGAATCTCTACGAAAATTTGGGGATTTGTGATAGAGTGGAGTGACACTTCGTCCTGCAAGATTTGGTGGCTTAGGATGCGCTGCAAAGGGTGGGGCGCGAGTTCGAGCTCCGGTCATCAATGGTGGCTGCCGGCTGGAGAGAATGAGAGAGAAATGAGGGGAGCTCGGCCGGGGGGGGGGGGGGGGGGGGGGGGGGGGGGGGGGGGGGGTTGAGGGAGCGCGAGGGCACGTCATCGGCTTTGTGGCAGGGGTCGAGAGGTCGTGGCACGCATGCATGGTGAAAAGCGTGAGCGAGCAGCACGTGGGCAAGCAGGCAGCTGCGCTGTCTTTTGGAGGTGGGAGAAGGGCGACCTGGGCGGCTGGCACGTGGGTCCCATGAGGATTTTTCTAATTTTCTAATTTTTGCTAAATTTCTGCGTTGCTCACTGTTTTGCTTCTAAATCCATACTTTTCGAGCTCTAAAAATTTTGAAATTTTGCAGAGAAATAGAATTGTTGAGAAGAATAACTTTTATTTTGGGATCAAGTTTAAAATCGAAAACATTTTATTCTATAAAGTTTTGAAAACAGAAAATCATTTATAAGAAATAATCCATTTGGGCCTTTTAAACCTCAAATAAAAAATTTCATAAAATTTCTAAAATTCAAGACTTTGCAATACCTTTCAGAATATAATTTTATTTCATAACATTTATTTGAAAATTTTTGAACTCGCATTTAAAATTTGAATCCTCGTTTGAACTTAGAAATTTGTTTGAATTGTTTTAGAGCTCGGTTCTGAAATTTCAAATTTGATCCAACTCCCACGATTCTTTTGAGGTTGCTAAACTATAGGATGGTAAAATATTCCCTCTGTTTTTTAAATTTACTCCCTCTGTTTTTAAATTGATGTCGCTGTTGACTTTTAATATTAACTTTGACTATTTGTCTTATTCAAAAAATAAATTCAAATGTGTTAAATTTTAAGTTATGATTTAAATAATCTTAACAATTAACAAAATGTATGATATTTATAAAAAAATTTAAATAAAATAAATGATCAAAGTTGATATTAAAAAATAAAGATGATATTAATTTAAAAAGAGAGAGAGAATGTGACAACATTACCGACGAAATGAAAAATACTAAACAATGGAGATAAAGCGGAAAACGACGGCCACAATTGTTGCGCCTGACCCACCCACCATTTGCCGGAACACACGGAGCAGCGGCCATCCAAAGCCATCATACCGATCTTTCAGAAAAACAAAGCCATCATACCGCGGGGTGGAGGGGATTGGCATCCAGTCGGGACGTAGTTCGCGCGGCGCCTGCGTCGTGAGCGGCGCCTCTCACCGAAAGCGAGCGCCACGCTTTCGTCACCCGAACACCACATAACACCGGCGAACCGGGTACAGCAACGTCTCACCTTCGCCGTTCTGTTCCGTGAACAAAACCTAGCAAAGCTTCGGCTTCACATCCGAATCATGGTGATGGAGAGTGGATCATCCAGAGGTTGGTCGGTCGGTCCTATCCTAATGCCAGTGGGGCCAAGGGTTTGGTTTGGAGTCACCGAAGCGGGAACTGCAAAGGCAATTCCATGGGCTCGTCTCTCTCCTGGTCGTTTGTTCGCGCGGCACGTCACGTCCAGCCAGCCTGGCTGCCCCTGCCCATGCCAACGGTTGCGTTCTCGGTTTCTTTCAGGGTTTCGTCTTTCTGTGTGCCGGCTACCGTGCGTTCGTTGGTTCTGTCTAGTTTAGCTTTGTATATATGAGCTAGACTCGAATGAGATAAGTTGTGTGAATACGATGATTGCTGTGTGGTTGCCTGCATTTGTTTAGTTTGGTTGAGAAGAAGCCGTATTTGTATAGCTGTATGAGATTTAATATAAAAAGTATAATAAAACTAAATCAATATTAAAATAGTATTTCTTATGTCTAAATATATATTTAATCAAGTCGTAATATATTTTTAAATATATTAATATTATTTAAATAATACTAATCATGCACCAATAGTCTTAATCATTTCTTCTAAACCTGCAGACAGTGAGCCTGGCCACGGACAAACAGAACTTAAATCGTCTCCGCAGGGTCAGGCTCGGAGGGGTTTTTTTTTCATGCAGCGAGACTGGTTCCGAGGTACTACATGGTATGAAAATATAAGTATTTTTGAGTTTGATTAAAATCAAATTTTATTAACTTTGACTTAATAATATTTAAAAAATAAAAGAAAATTTTATATTAAAAAAATTTATTTCACGATAAATCTAGTAATATAATTTATATATAATAAAATTTCGTAAATTTTTTACTATTAATAATAAAGTTAAAAAAATTGACTTTGACCAAAGCTTTTATATTTTTGGAGAGGCAGTAGACGCAGGTATCGGCACGCTGCCAACCTGCATGCGCCCAGCAAGGCCTGCGCGCAACCAACCATCCAATCAGCCCCTGTACCGACTTGCGATGGAAGAAAGAACCGGTAGGCTGCACCCACTGGAAATGGACACCTCGATAAATAATCGTTCATGGGTGTATCCTATCTGCGTGAGATTACGCCTTTTCGCATTTTTTTCACACACAGCAAAACATCAGTTGTGGCTAAATCAGCCAAAAGCAAACACTATCATTCCCAAACAAAACCAAGCATTGAAAAAGAGTCGGAACAAGAATCTGCAACAGAAAAGTTGAGATCCAGTTCTCCAAATTCAGCAAAGAGATTCGAAAAAGCGGAAAAACACCGAAACAGCTTCTCAAGAAATCCTAAGAATCTCGCTGCGGGGGCCCTACCTGCCCGTAGTGGTCGTTGCCCTACCTCCGTCGAGTCCGGGACCATTTCAAAGCTTTCCGGTGTGCTGACCGTGGGTCCCCTGGCCCAGCTGCCCTCTCCCGCCCACCGCTTTCAGCGCCTAACCACAGTTAGCTCACCTTAACCGAGCTTACGCTCGATTACCAAAATGCCCCTACCTTTCTATAAGTACCACCTGAACCGCTCTCCCATCAGTTTGCCCAAACAGCCAACCAGAGCGTTCTCTCCACACCCAATTTCGAAGCTTCAAAACAGCTTTGCTCTCTCTTTCTCTCTCTGCGATCTCCATGGCGGCGGCGGTTGCGAGCACGAGGCGGCCGAGCGGCCCGGTTCTGTCAGCCGCACACTACCGCTCCGCTTCGCCCACCCGCATCAAGCTCGCCAGCAGGAACGCCCCGTCCGTCAGCGTCTCGTCGTCTTCCTCCTCCTCCACCACCTCCGCGGGCGGCATCCGGACCAGGCGGAGCTGCATGTGCTCGCCGACGAACCACCCGGGCTCGTTCCGGTGCAGCCTCCACAAGGAGCGCAAAGCGCCGGCAGGCGGCCACGTCCACGTCCACAAGCCGACATCCCCGCCGTCCCCGGCTAGCAGCAGCGGCCGCGGCTCGGTGCCGACCAACAGCCGACTGGGCGTAGCGGCGGGCAGGCAGATGGGCAGCGCGCTGGTGCGGATCGGCGCCGTGGAGGGCGGCGAGTGCGCACGCAGGGCGCTGGCCGCGACGGTGCGTCCCTCGCCCGCCGCGCAGCAGGCGCAGCACCGGCGGCGCGTCCAGGGCGCGTTCAGGCCGCGGCCGAGCAGGCTCTCCGCTGTCTCCATGGCCGGCGACCGCGCCGGTGACAACGAACAATAGACGTCGACATGCCATAAAGAATTAGAATTAGCGGTACATGTAGTACTAGTACAGTAAGTAAATATCACATTTCCTTTTTGTAACGCTGAGAAAACCAGTGATGAAATCGGAATGGGTAGGAGTTTTGGATCCCTAATCCCCATCGATCGACCCAGGAAAAGCTTCTAGTTTTCTTGCTTGCTTGTGTACAGAGAGTCGAACAAACAGCGAGCCGGATGAGAGTGAGGCCGTTGGTTTGAATAAACATGAGTCGACGAATTGGGACATGTGATTTGCCACACGCAGAGGAGGCCACCCATGGTTCTGTCGTTTCTCCCTGTACTACCCCTTTCCGGCTCGGTTTGGATAATCTCCTCTCCGATGAGGTTCTTGAGTGCAGGTGACGTCTCGGCGGCCGTCGCGTCCGCCGCCGTCACGCGGCTCTCGCGTTCACGCGAACCCCGTGCCCCGCCACCCGGTTCGGTGTCCGGGCGCCCATCGATCGAGGAGCTTCCGTTTCCCTCCCTCCCCATTCCGTGGGCTCGCGCGCAACTCGACAAGTTTGCGGGTTGCGGCGGGATGGATACCGCGGGCGGCGCGCGGTGCGGCTAGGCTGGCGTCACCTGACCTGCCCACTCTAATAAACAGCTCCGTTTCGTCGCCGGAAATCAGTTGACATGAATAACAATTCCTTGAGGTTTTAGTATTCCACGGTGGCCCATAGTTCACGATAAATTTAAATTTTGGTGAGCTGACATATCTAACGTGATTTAGAGAAGGATTGGGTGAACGAATGAATCGCTGCCAAACTTCAACTGGTAAGAAAAACGAAAACGCCGACGATTCATGGGGAGTACCGCTAGCACGTACGGAGCACTCCTACTCGGTCAGCTCATGTGGCGCTATTAGATTCAGACTATCCAGTACTCGAAGATAAGAAAGGATAAGCAGAGAGATCTAGTGGAGCTAACCAGGCAAGTGCTGGCGGATGCATAGTTGACTCTAGCAGTATAGTAGGAGTCCCGGTGCGGCGGCAGTGGACAAGCTCGTGGAATATCTATAACGAATTAGCTGAAGAATTCTGATACGTCTCAGTCCAGCCGGCGAAAGTCAGCACTTCACCCGTCGGATAGGAGCAGTAGCTTCGATAGATAACAACCTGCCGCGACCAGACCGAGCTTCTCTCCCCCCCACCCCCAAAACCTGATCGTGCACTGCGGGCGCGGAAATGGACTCGGCCCTGCCGCCGATTTATGGCACGGAAAACAGTACGTCAAAACACACGCGTGTAAAAGAGGCACCGGTATCGGAGATTCGGGACACACTTAGGAACCGGGACAGCTTACCCGGCCACGAGGGCGGATCGGATCAACGCCGCCAGCGAACCCGCCTCTGACTTCACTTGATCCGTCGCGACCAGTGAGCACGATCCACGAAGCCACGGCAGCTTCCAAGATCCCTGGACAATTACTACGGCGGTCTCGAGTCGAGCCGCGACCGAGCCGGACGGGCAGAATTAAGCGCGCGGAATGGCCTGCGCCGGAGGCAACCGGACTCGTTCGTGCCTGTGGAATCGGTCGCGCGGACACGTGCGACGCCGCCGGCGAGTCACCGATCGCGCGTGGCGCTTTGGCGCCGGACACACGACTGACGTGGCGCCGGCGACAGGGACGCGATGCGCGGGCGTCTGGTCGTCGCCGGGCCGTGAGATGATAATTTTGTTTTTGTTTGAGGTGAGCCAGGACGATGTGAACTCAACGTTATGCTCCATTCGGAACGGATTAATCAGAACGTATCGTATGGGCAAGCTGGTTCTATCATCGCAGTAAGTAGGAAGAAGATACAGCTCCGTGACATTTCATTTCCATACACCTTGGACGGGAGCATCCACGCGGAACTGCAAACAGAAAGTCCATTTCCCTCGAGGTCAGGTCACAGGCCTTGGAGATCAATTCAAGCCGCATTAGTATTAATGTATTGTCGGGATTGACCTTTACGGTTACGGGTTACCCTCCGACGCAGGGTAATGATGTTGGAAGCAAATTCAGGTCTCTGGTCTAAGCTTTCGGCTTCAGACGTCGGAGTAGTAGTAGTAGAAGAAAACGCTGCAGAGATTCAAAGGGGACGTCGACAGCCAAAGCATCTGAATAATTCCGTAACGTAACATAGCTCTATAAGTCTAGATCGCTAGCGCCGCTGGTGGTAGTATATTCTAACGCATGAACAGGGACAGCTCGTTGGAAAATTAGTAGTAACCTGAGAGGGAACGGATGAAGACGCAGGACTGAATCAGGACGGTCCGTGATTTCAATCTGAAGATAGCGGCAGACTTGTAAAAAATCCAAGAAAAAAAAAGGAAAAAAAGCCTTGGTGCAAGACATCGTTGGAGTATCGCCTCTAAACAAATAATGTATCCTCAGTTTCATGGGCGGCGACATTCTGATCAGGACCTCGCGTTGGGACAGGAAAAAGGGACAAGAATTCTGAACGCAAAGCCGTGCACGATCAGACTGTGCCGCCGCCCGGCGTTGCAGCGTCAGTAGCACCGATCTTGGATCTCACCGGAGAGGTGGCGTCATAGCAAAGATGTGAGGCCGTTGCTCGGGCGGCTTGAGCTGTTCTGCCCGTTGACTTGCACGTAAGCAGAAGATTCGATCCTTCGCCTGCTAGTTGCTGCGACGTCTTGCTAATTGCTGCTTCGGAACTGACAAAAAAACAGAAGCGCGTTTTCTCCTTCCACGCGGCCCCGACGCCGAATCGAACTGATATTTTAGCAAAAGTGAGTGAGGAGCTTTGTTTTTTCGGAGAATAAAATTTTATCTAGAAACCCAAGATCTTTTTAAAGAATTCTCCATCGTTTCTTCCAAAGAAAGGAACTTAGCCACGAAGTGTAAGCACAGCAGCTGAAGGCGGTTTCCAAGGAGAAGAAAAAAATGAATGGAAAATGCCGAGAAACCAGATTGCTAACGAGACAAACACATTATATAAATTAAGCGCTTATAATCTAGATTATACACAAACAAGGCATAAATCATCTGGAAACTTCATGAGGACCGACGACGAGTACAAGAGTTCAGTGCACTCACGAGCGCGCAATCCCATACGCGCAGATAAAGAACAACGTTTGCTTTCAGACAAGCTTCACGGGCGTCCTGTGAACTTGCACGTTCCCGGAGCTAAGCGATCCACACATGCACACAGAAAAAAAAAGGGAAGGGCATCAGAATCTAATCTTCTCTCTTTTTTTTTTTCTAAAATATATTAACCCGAAACAGGGCAGTTTCAATTCTCATTATCTCTGAAGCTGGAATAGAACCCGGATACGAAATTTCGCCATGTCTTGCGTCAACGCATCCTCAGAACATGAACAGCATGTATATAGAGAAGTAGTACAGTATAGTCTCCGTTAATTCCTCTCGAGAAAACAAGGATTACAACATCAACTCCATGTTTATTGCACCATTACATTTTCTCCTGTCTAATACCGATGCGCACGCGCGAAATAGTGGCGTGCGCCGACCATCACTGGCTGACAGATCCGAACCTACGCGGGCGCCGGGCGCCACGATCGATCAGAAGCAGAGGCGCCGGCCGGCCGGCGACCCGGCATCGGATCACATCACTTGTTCATGAGGCGCAGCCTGGACGGGCGCGGCTGGAAGTCCCCGCGGCGGCGGCGCGGGCGGTCGCGGGCGGACGGGCTGGCGATCCTCTGTAGGAGCAGCGCGCGCACGGACCGCCCCTTCGCCGCCGCCCTCCCCCCGTGCCGGCCGGCCTCGCGGTCGGACGGGCTCGGCGGGTTGTTCCGTTCGCGGTGGCGGCTGCAGCGGAAGGAGCCCGGGTGGTTCGTCGGCGAGCAGAGGCACGTGAGCTTCGGCGCGCTGGCGGACCGCGGCGTTCTACTGGTGGTGGACCTGGTGGTTTCCGGAGCAGAGCTGGATGTGGAAGCCATGGGTGTGTGTGCTCGGTGTGCGCGGCGTTCGGCCGGCTGGTTTTATACGCGACGCTAGTAGACATGGCGACGTGTGGTGGGGTTGCTTCTGTACGGGGTTAACTCGTGTCACGTTACCACAGGGTGCTGGCAAGTGGTTCCGAGTTCCGGTGCTGAATTTTCTTCTCGAAGCTGCCTGCGCACAGGAAAGGAGAGGGCAGGATTACTTCGTAACGGAACGCGATCTGTCTTTTTTTTTTCTCCTTTTTTATTGAGCTGCCAATGCCATTTCCTTTCCCCTTTCGGCTCTGGAGTGGGGGAACGAGCACGAAACAATTTTCAATGCAAAAGGGAATAGTAGTTTTCTGAAACCATTTTGAAGCGATCTTAGCCAATAAATTAACTGACAGACCATACCGCACGACGACGCCGACGAAAAAGAAAGTGTGCGCTGATGCATGGACGCATCAGATTCAGATGCATGGACGCCGACTAGTAGTGGAAAAGAACCCGAAAAAATCATTTTAGAAAGGGGTATAGCAGTAACCATTTAGTATTATTGCAGTGAGCTGTTCTTTTCTGTCAACAAAGCATGCAAAGTGCGCGGCACCTGCTCCTTCCTTCCCCAAGAAGGGAGGAGATCCGATCAAAATTACAAATTTCTCTGGCGCTTTCACCTTCCTTCCTCCGTGAAAGGTGCTCTCGCTCTGCTAATCTGCTGACTCGGACGGTCGAAGGACGCATGTGGCCTTGCTATAAATCGAAGAACACAGCCGCATCAGCATGCATGTGTCTGTCCCTGACCGCGACGCCGTCATTTCCGTCTAGGTAACGAGCACCGCGCAGCTGCATCGGCCGTGACTCAGAACGCCTTCCTTTCGCGTCGGATCCTGCGAGTCGGACTGTCGTGCGCGCGCCTAACCATTTTGTTATTTTGCGCAAGTGCACGCTCGGCGCTATACGTGGATTCTGTGATCCTCTCTTCTCCTCTGCCCCCAAATGATAAATGATTATCATGCGTCCAGTCACCCAAAGAGGACACGGGCCATCTGGCATGTCAGCGATAGTAATCCGGCAAACGTCACTTATTCTTTCAGCTTGACAAGTTAATTCTTTGAATAGTTGAGGTGTTTGAGCTGTTAATCTTGCTATAATTACTAGTTGTTCTCAACCATTGCCTTCTGTTTTTTTGGACGGTTAGGTAGATTGCAAATTAAGGACAACCCCATGACCTGATTAATACCAGTTAACTAATAAAAATCTTGGAATCATAACGTCGGATTTCAGAAGGATGCGCTTGCATCATTGCATGACTGCGACATGTGGTTTACTAGTAGTAGTGATGTATAATCGAATAGCTGCAAGTCAGACTACACAGATTTTTTTGAATATACATCAGAGTACGGAGATAAGGATGACTAGTGCCACAGCCACCGTCCATGCGCCCGCTTCGTTTGAACTAATAGCCTAGTGGCACCACCTCGGTCATCAGGCCGGGCTTCGTGCCCGTGAAGGTCTATTAACCTCCAAATCAAAATATGCAGGTTATCAAAGTGTACCAAAAACAACAAATGATTAAGTATTGCGTGTGCTCCTGGTAAATTATCTGGTCACTATCTTTCGTTCCAAATTCAAAACTCATTCAAGAACAAACATTCTTCCTTTCAATTTAACTACCCGTTTAAATTAATTTCTTACCCATGAAGAGGGTACTATATCGATGCCGGCAGTACCTGTCCCTTCAGACTTATCGAAAACTGTACTGTAGTTTTCTTGGCCTGAAAAAAAAAAACTCCGAAAACCCAAAATCAATGTCGATGACGGTACAGCAGATATATCAAGCCGCCATATCAACAGCCCTATTGGCCACCTGATCGCTTTCCAGAAACTTTGCTGCATAGCATAGCTAAGCCGGCCAAGGCACGGTTCCATGTGAAACCAGGTTATCCTGACTGTTACATCCTGCGATAGTAGCATGGATGAAGCAGCCGAGAATGATGAGATAGGGATCGATCGATGTTAACAACTTTCGCGCCATTTTTATCTCTAGTCACACAGCTGTCCGAGAAAATTACCTACCCGCTGGCTGGATCTTCTACGCGATTGTGTCAATTGATTAGTAACAGCAGCAGAAATCGGAAACCTTCTTTTGTTTGCAGTGCTGATTTGCCTGCGAAAACAAGGATCAAATATATAGCAGCAAGAGAGGGTTTGCAGCATGCGGATACAGAAGTTCATGGCCAGAGCTTGGTCACATGTACGTATAGTAGTACTATGCGATTTGTAGTACAGATCTTCCTCCTGCTCTATCGGTGAAAATAGGCACAGCAATGACTACTGCTGATTCCAACAAAAGGAAAAAAGAAAAGATCCACTGAATACGGCCCTTTGACATTATACTGTTGTTAATGGCTGTCACTGTGAGTTGAGCCACTTGCATTGTACTGTACTTTTCTGTACTGATAGATACCCTTTGTTAGTGGAAAAGGGTGATCTTTTCCAATGTACTAAAAGTAAACAATTCAGCGATTTTTCTATTGTCTCAAAAAATCCTTCTCTTGAGAGTGTTTACAAATAAAAAATGATCCCTTTGGCCTACAAGGGACATTTACTTTGAATCTCTGTTGTAAGAAGTTTAAAGGATTAGCTCTTAAAAAGGAAGATTTTAACTCAGATACCTATGGGGGGGGGGGGAAAGGAAAGGTACACTTTTTCAATGGATTGATTGTTACAGATATTTTCCTTTCAAAAAAATGTTACATATATAGAAATTGTACGTGATCAAGTAAAGAAAAGATATCAGGAATCTCCTTTGCTCCGTCAACTTGTACCGACAAAAATCGCAGTGCATTTCATTTTCATCTGATAGCTGCTACTCCTAGATGATATCTGTAACCAAATTTTAGCGATGCTAATGAAGCTTGCCTCATAAAGCTAGCATGGAAACCTCTGCCAATATCCCTGATACCTGAAGTTTCACATATGTATCTCTAAGTAGTTCGAGAGCCTAAGGGCACTGTTTAACACAGCTAAAACTTAATTAAAAAAACAGTTTATTTTTAATCGGTAAAAAACAGCTAAAAAATAAACTATTGTTTAATTCATTTTAAAAAGCTGCTGAATTTAATAAGCTATAAAATAAACTTAAAAATAAACTGTTGTTTAAGTACAACTTTCGTTTATTTCTGTGAATAAACTAGAAATAAGCTGTTTAACTCTTTCAAGCTAGTTACAGTAGCAATTAAAGTCGTTGGTTTTCAGAGGAACCCGTGAAAGAGAGATCAACTGCAACTTCCTAGAAAAAACAATACCGACATCAAGCATCATGATCATGTGTTCAACGCGGATTGTATCGACAATATTTTGCCAAGCCAGCGAGCGACAGTAAGCCGCCGATGACATGGCAATGAGAGTGAGAGGGGAGGAATATGAACAGTGCACGGTTCGTCCTTCATGCACTCAGGTCAAGAAGGAGCCGTCCTTTAGTACCGTCGATTCCATGAGACCTGTATGACAGGGTATCTGAATGCAGCAGCTGATGTAATGTGAGTACAGTATTGGTTAGGGTTTGCCCGTGTTAATAAGAGAAGCTTCTGTCTGCTAGAGGACGCCCTCGTCAAGCGGTAGCGTGCCAACTGAGACCTGCGACGCAAGCGCCAAGTCAAAGTCAGATCTCCATGGACTACCTTTTCCGAATTCGTCGCACTTTTCCTTGAGGAGGAAACTCCAGGAGTACTTGTTGCCTCGGCCTCCGGGAGTTTCTCTCTCAGTAGCATATCTGACTCGGATAAGCTCGAGCAACAACGCCAGTCCTCGCTCTCGTCTGAAAGTTCGAGGACAACCCCTCTGTGCGCCCAGCCACCGCGACGCTGACATGTGCTGGCAACCTGAGCTGGCTGCTAATCCAGTCGGCAGGATTCAGTCGACGCAACAGCAAACTCTGTGCATGCACAGCAGACGATTAGTACGACACTAATCACGCACGTTACCAGTTGACCCTGGCACTCCCGCGATTATTTCATGTGGAAGCCGCCGGGGACAGGAGCTCCGGGCACTACCACTAGACAGGAGCGGGACAAGTTGAGACGTTGCCGGAGCTGCCGAGAAGCGTAGATGCAGTGCACCTGTGAGTTGTCCTTGGGGAGGCAGGGCACTGGGCAGAGCAGGTGGATCGAGGGCGCAGAGGTTCAACTCGCCCGTCGCCACCAACATGGGTTGAGATTCTCATGTCCTGAACGAGCCAAGACGTACAGTATTCGCGGAGGGACGGAGAACTTCGAGGGAAAGCCTCGCAACGGAAAGCCTGTCGGGCTGGCGCCGCCAGTCGCGTGTTCTTGCGATTTTCTGGGCCGGCGTACCCCGCATGGCACGAGAGATCGAACGGGCACGGTTCGGCTGACTTAAAGCCGTTTTACTGCACGTGTTGCAGTAAGCTCTATCCACCGTTCATGCTTATTCGACGATCTACGTGCGTCCTGGTTTCAATGCGTTCTAGTCCGGATCAAATGAACAGCGATGTTTTGTATTGCTATCAAAAATTAAGATTTGGACTCGAATTGAGAATGAAAAATGCAGTAAGAGGAAGAAAAAAAAAAGAATAAATAAAATGCAGTAATAAAAAAATTGAAAAAATACAGAAATATAAAATAGAGAAACGACAAAAATTAAAGGCTAATTTGGAATGCAAGAATTTCATAAAAATTGCACAGAAATTTTACAGAAATCAGTTCAATTTCACAAAAAAAAATAAGAAACAAAAAAATTCCCGCGTTCTAAAGAGGCCTTAAAGGTTTCTAGAACGTAAGAATTTCACAAAAATCCCATAAAAATCTCACAAGAATTAATTTAATTTCACAAAAAATATCCTCCAATCCAAATGAGCCCTAAAAGTGTTTGAAATACATGAATAGAAACATCACCCATGCTGCTGACTAAACATTCTAAACTTAAAATTCGGAGAAAAGAGCTCGATG
>BCLH01000095.1:242919-261872 GCA_001602315.1 Zoysia pacifica
CCTCCGTTGCAAACGTTCCACTGGCTTCCGTTCCAAAAGGAATGGATTCCTTCAAAAATTCCTATGCTCTCCCTCCGTTCCAAACGCGGCCAATTTTTTGTTCCTCTATTTTGTGTTTCTGTAATTTTTTCAATTTTTTATTCTTATATTTTTCTTATTTTTATATTTGTTATTTCTATCACTAAATTTTTTATTTTTTCATTCCAGACAAGACCTTAATTTTGGACGGCATTACATAGAAACACTGTTCATTTGGATTGGACTGGAACGCAGAAATCAGAAAGCACGTGGATCGTCGATGAGGATGAACGGTGGATGGAGCTTACTGCTACACGTGCAGTTAAACGGCCTTAAGTCAGCCGATCCTCATCCAGATCGAACTGGGTCGGCGGAGCCGCGTAGCACGACAGAGAGATAGAACTGGGCCGGCGGCGCGGTACGAAGACATGAGCCGTGAGGACAAACCGAGGAGGCTGCGGAAACAGACGGGCCTTTCCTATTTTTCCGCCAGTGGGCCTTGGTTCTCTCGCCCGTGAACCTAGGTGCTGTTTGGTTCAGCATTTCAATCGTAAAAAGTAACGTAATTATAATACATCTGTAATCTCTCTTAATATAAAATCGTCTATTCTATTTATTTTGATGCTGCCTTTTTATCTATATTTTAATGTGACGCTCTACCTATTGTTTGGTGTCACGCTCGCTCTCGTCGTTCTCCCCAACCTCCGTCCGAGAGAAAAGGGGATCTAATCTTGCCCCACGGCTCCCGCCGCCCACCTGGCCGCTGAATCCGCCTCCTCCCCTGCTACGCCGGCCTGATGCGGCTCTTCACTGCTACTACTGCTCCTCCCCGCGTTCGACAATGGCATCGGCCTCGCTGCTCGTTGGGCGTTCCCAGTGACGGACCTCGGTGACGAAGGACCGGCTTCCGCGCTTCTTCTGCAGGAAGTGCTACGCAGTCGTTGCCGGCATCAGAGCCGCGGTCGTCCAGCGCGGCGTGCCGGCCGCCGCCACGGTCGGCAGCGTCCGGGATCCGTCATCGATGGCCACGGCGAGTCCGGTCGTCGGTGCCGCTCCAGCCAGACCAGCGACGCTCCGCGTCCACGTGACGTTGAAACGGAGCTCCTTGCGCGACGACAGCACGACCCTGTACATGCTGGCCGTGGCCGCCTGGAGTGCGCGGTCGAGCACTGCCGGCACTAGATCCGAGGGTGACGGCGCCGTCGGCGAAGCAGAAGAAGTCGCGCATTTGCCTTCCCCACCTGTTTCTCTTCGACCAGCGAAGCTAAGGCAGAGACGACGAGGACGCCCGCACGCGCACGCACGAAGGACTACCTCAGCACCCCTAGACATTGACGACGATGTTGATGATGAGAAGGACAGGGACCTCGACGGCCTGGACGACGTGGCTGCTGCCGCACGCAGGACAAGCGCAAGTGCGAGCTGACCAGCAGCCCATCAAGAGGGGTAGCAGCCCGGGGAGCTGGCCGTGGGGTCATGTGAAACTGTTGCTTTTACAGTGTCCGGTCATTGCTTGGGGGAGCTGATCAGCAAGCACGTCATGTGTTCGGTTAAATGCTAGAACACCCTCTGCCATTCTTTTTTCTTTTTATTTCTTGTATGTTATGCATATAATTGTATTACTTGTGAAATGGTTGCTTTTTGAGCAAAGGGATCAGGGTCACGAAACAAGTGGAGTACTGGCACATTGTGTAGGATGTTCCAAATGGTTTTCTGAAGCATATATTTCTCGGAACAATGAGAACAAGCCTGTGACAATCTGCAGAGACACCCATGATGAGAGTAATATTTGGTCATTTTAATTGTTCTTATTTTGTTTCACACAATCAAGTCATTGAAAAATTTCAGTACCCCTATCAATATAAATGATGTAGGTACATATGGATTGATTGATGGTTCTTTATTATCTATAATATAATTGAGCATTAGAATTAAGGATTCACTTTGTTTATATACTTTATGTTGTGCTCATAGGTGAAGCATGAGCAAAGCCTTCAAGTGCTCAAGATTTTCAAGGATCAACTCTGCAAGACATCCATACTGTTGGCCTTGGCTTTTATGATAATCGTGAGAAGATGATGAAAGAGAGGAAAACTAAGCTGCAGCAGTCACTGAAGAAAGTCACTCGTATATCCCTATCTTGAACTAATAATGTGGTTGTATGTTAATATCTCGATACTGTCGGGTTTTTTGTCTTCCAACACCAAAGTGCAAATCTTGTTTCAACTTAAGTTGTATTATATCTTTTAGAATGATGAAAGTTAGATATAAAAATTATTATCTTGATCCCATCCTGTAATACTTTGTGGGGATTTTAACTCTACACCCAAGGTAATTTCTAGTACATATACTTGATCCTATGCATTTATTCAAGATTTTCGTGATCTTTACTGTTTTTCTTGTGCTGTTTTCTCATTCTTAACACTAAGTGGTACAAATATTTGTCTTTTCTCTTTCAGAGTCCATTGTACAATTTTGTATCAGAAAAAAAGGTAGATTATTTTTGCAGTACACATGATAATACTGACTATGAAGATTTGAATCTTACATTTGGCTTTCAAATTGTGCAGTTGAATTTGTCCAACCTTGCAAAAAGTACTATATCTGGGCAGAAACAATAAGGGCCTGATTGGATAGCTGTATCGCACCTGGGCCAGGCTCCGTGCATGCACAAGCGACACGATTGGTTGGCTGCAGCTAGTGTGACCAGGCTCCATCCATGCAACCGCTGATGTTTGGTTGACTGAAATCTCCATCCCTCTCGCACATACGCATGCAGAATCGAGCCCTCAGCCTGGCCCGTGGCAAACGAAACGAGATTTCGTTTCTGGCGAGCCTGGCTCGCGCTCCGACCTGGCTGCGGAGGATCAAGCAGACAGCACGCAGAAGTGAGCCAATCACGCCCTAAAACGGCGGGGCAGAAACAATGAAAGTGAAACAATGTGTATCTGGATGCATCTGTTGACACATTATTGGTTTCGTTTTCACAGGAAAGAAGGCTGCATTCGACCCTGAATTCCTAATATAGATGATGGCAAGCACTATGTGGGCTACAGACACCGCGACCTTCAGTTCTGCCGTGGCAATGAACCTGCGGGGCCCTGAAGCAAGCACTCCTGCGCAGCTCGACATTGGCATGGAGGCCTAGGCGCAGGCAATGACCAAGGCTGCCAGCATCACCATGCTCGAGCAGTTCAAGATCAATGCCAACCGTGAGTTTCTTGCTCTCGCTTAATCCATCTCCATCGTTGTGGTTCCTGTAGGAGCTGAGATTATTTGCTTAATGAATTAATTTGGTGATGCTTGATCAAAGGATCCTGGTGTTGCTTAATAGTAACCGTGGCAATTAGGATTAGTATTGGTTTGGTTCAGATCAAAAGGCGTGGGTGTTTAGAGTATGAAAAAATAGGTGGGAATTTCACATTTTTCTGTTGTTTTTTTATCCCAGTTTAATACATTTAATTTTTTCATAAGTTAATATGTTTTTAGTTAATATATTTTTTTCTTAGACCGTAGCATTTGCAAATGCATTGTGTAAATCTGTCTTGCTCGTATCGGAACGGACATTCTATAAATTTGTTTTACCCGTAACTTTATGGGTATTAATACAAGTTGTCTTACCTGTATTGTAACAGAATTATATCACGTTGTTATGCCCGCAGCGGAATGAGAATGTGTTATTTTATTTTTTTTAATTGAAAATGAATTGCATCACGTTACCTTGCTCGTAGCGTAGCACGGGCATTCGGACTAGTAGTAATAGGAATGAGTAAATATAGAATTTGTTTGGTTCAGATAAAGGTAACTGTAACAGTAATGACGCCTGTCCGTAGACTCCGCACAAGGGGGGAACGATTTGGAGTCTGCTTCTTCACCGTGCTGCCTCCTCTGCCTGTCGCTGCCAACAGAAGCCAGTTATAACCAGGAGCAACAAGCAGCCTCTCGATAATGGCTGCTCGGAGAGCACGCATCGGAGGAGGCTGCCCGACTCGACTCTGACAGGTGCTCATTCGTCGTCCCGGTCGCCGGCGATGTCTTCATCGGCAGCATACCCCCGAACTGACAAAGCAACTGGAGGTCGTCATCACCCACATCGAGCAAACGTCCCGCAAGATCGAGAGCCTCCTCAAGAAATAAGCCTCTTTCCCTCCTCCCAACGCCGCCTCAATTTCTGCCTGATTCAGCCAATCCTTCTGCGTGGATTTCTTCCATGGATTCGATCTGGGTGGATTTCTTGACTAGTGCGGACTGTGTGGTTGGATGGGCGCGGTCGGGTCGATCTGGGTGCACCGCGCGATGATGACGATCAGGGACCTCGCCCAGACATGGTGACATCCTTCATGGCAGCACGGAGCGTTTCTTCTTGCCTCTTGCACCGATGAGAAGAAGGCGAACTTCGGGTCCACTCCAGCATTGTCGGCCTCGTCGCCGGCGAATCGGTGAGTGGTGGCGCGCTCGTCGCTAGAGGAGCCGATTGGTCGGGTGCGCGCGTCAGCTGTGCTAGATTATCGGTCGAGGTCGTCAATGAAGGTGGTAAGAGACACAAGAGATCGAGGGGCCGTAATGCGGCTCTATCAATTTGTGTATCAATTTGATACGGATGGGGGAGGGAGTTGCGTTTCAACACCCTGGTATACTTGGAATGGGATTACGAGACATGCCCCATCAAACGCATGTAACGGTTTGGGTTACGGTTTGTAATCGAATTACGATACAAAACAGTAAACCAAGCACCACCCTAGATCCTCCTTAATTCTCAAAATTTCTGGTGGCCATCACCAAAAAGACCAACACCATATACAGGCAAGGCAATCCAACTTGACAAACATGCAATTCTTCCAGAAACCAGCTGTACAGCAATCCATAAACAAACTCGAATGTAAACGACAGTCCAAATCTACCTCCAGCTCATCAACGTCCTCAATTTAAACTACCATAACTACGAGAAATCACATCGACTAATACGCTCCAAAAAGCAAGAAACAAGCAATCAAGGGTACAGCAATCTACACCACGGAACCACTAGCACGAAGTATGGACATGGGGGAAGAGTCGTATCAAGCGTTTGGAGCCGTTGGAGCAGGCTTGTCTTCTGCCGGGTAGTTGTGCCCGACGATGTTCTGCTTGTTGTACGCGCGGTGGCGCCGCTCCCTGGCGTATATCACCCAAAAGATCAGGGACAGCATCACGGCCGACGAGACCATCACCAGGCCGATGTAGACCCCATTGCTGTACCGCTGCAGGCCAGGGCAGTAGTCCTGATTGATGGTTGTGAACGTATCACGGACGAAGGTGCAGTCCTGTAGCTGAACGAGGAAAGGACCGTACTGATACAACCCTTGGCTAACAGTTATGCCACCCTCCATCTGACGGTAGATCCTAGGGGTGACACGACCCACTGTGGTGCAAATCTCAGTTCCTTGAACTGTGGTTGTCTGGCACTCGAAGCCCCTGTAAACCTACAATTTATGCAGAAAAACCAACTGATTATCTTCAAGCCTACCAAATGCAGTGACCACGGTGTGGAAAGCGGAAAAGGATAACCACGAATTTACCTGTGCTGCATTGTTTAATGTTACCTCACCACTGGTGCAGGTGCGGTTGTTCAGGTCAGGTGTGAATGGGTTGCATAGAAGAGGCATCAGTGGTCCAGACTGGTTGTAGTAGAACAGTGGCGTGTTTGGAGTTAAGTTTCTGTTTGTCACGTTCGTGATCGCCTGGTTGACCAAATTTACTAGCTGGAACGTGACTTGCCTGCTTCGATACAGGGACTCATTCGCGGTAGCAGGGTCAACACAGGGGATAATATCATCCAGGGCAGTGTGTTCTGTTGGATGAGCAACCCACTCCCCCATTGCAACACAAGAATCTGAAACAACACTGTATGACAAGAAAGATTAGATTCAGGCATCATATTTCGTTTGATGGACCAGTGCTGGGTTGTGAATGCAATCTGTAGATGCTTATAAGATGGACTGTTGATGGCTTTATGTGAGCGAGAGATCATGGGAACATGTTATGATACTTACTTGTGAAGGAGGAGGAAGACACCACATAGGATAAACGTCCCAGTGACCAATATCCATCCAACAACAACCAAACTGCAGAAGATAAAGAAAAATAAGTCATGCAACTCCTCTTATTTATCAATTAAGATCATACATAAAAATTCCAACTTACATTGAAACAATGAATTCCAGTCCAAAGATGGATAACACTGGTAAAGTCAAGCATTACAATGTTAGCATAAACTGAACCAGCTTTTTTTTTACAGAAATGTACAAAGTGAAAAGAATATAGGCACTTACAGAAGCCAACAAATGCCAGGAAAAGCATTACTGCTGCAATGACTATCAAAGCAATACGCCTAAAATGATATTTGCCAAGGTGTGCAGAATATTAGCTCTTCTATCAGCGGCATCATAAAGGAAATTGAGATGATAGAAACACACTTACACTCGGTTCAGTAATTTACTGATCTTCTCAGAATTATCTTCTGTTCTAGTACTAAGTTCAGTAGCTGATGAGTTCAACTTTCCTTGAATTTCATTGATCTGATCTTGCATATCAGCAGGCAGCAGCATACGTGCTATGTCAACCCTCTTCGCAGCAGCTAAACTATCAGATAGGTTCCTAAGGTTGTCAACAGTAAAATTCGCCTGGCTAACCACAAAGTTCAAAGTCGTTGTTGTGCTTTTATTAAATTTCCCCTGGCCATCATACAACATAACACATCCAGCACTGGTCCATCAAACGAAATATGATCAGCACGTACCACCAATAATGAATCAATGACTTGTGAACAATAGCATAACATAGATGAAAAGAACTTACATTGCAGCACAAGTGAATAATATTAGAAATATCAATGACAAGGCATAGGCCGTTCGAGAGTACTTGTAACTGCGATGCGGACAACAGCAATGGTGGCAGCAAATGCCGAGCATAACCAGGAAAAAGAACACAAACCACCCCAAGGCAATGGCGAATAGTGGAATTGCAGTATATCCGACGGACTGAAAATAAAAGAATCAGAGCAATAAGTATTATATTGAGCAAGCAACACATTTATGAGGCAATAGATATGCAACGGCTTTCGAATAGACTCACAGCCCAGTAGTGCACTTCACTGATATTCCAGCCGCCTGGGTATTTCCTGAAACCATTCAAAGGATCCCTTCTGTGTGTCCTATCTGCTGCCAAGATGAACGAGCTATTTGCAGCGACGACTATGTCAGCAGCATCTTCAGCGGTGGACCTCCTTGGCACCAAGACATATCCATCTGCTTTTCAACAGAACCAAAGTTATTTTCATGCAATAAGGCACTGATAAATTTATAGAATTTCTGTTCGGCAGTGCTATTTCTCAAAATCAAAATAGACACTGAACCCTTGGTAATCAAAAAGCAAGAAGCCAAATATCCACTTTGGCCGTTTGAATTATAATTTAAAGACCGTTACAGCAAGAAATGACTCCCTAAATTACTGAACATTACAACATTCATATACCTAAAAGTGGAAACGCAGTAAAGGAATCTGTGGTGGAGTAAGGTGGACAAAAGGAGGCAACACAGTGATTATAGTGACATTCCACCCAAAACCGAATCCTGAGGGGAAAAAAAATTAACGACTCTGGAACATTTTGGGTTGCAGATAAAGAAATGACAGAATTCAGAACATCCAAGAGCCAAAGATTGGCGGTGTCACTCTTTTGTTTTTTGCTAAAAGAAAAATTAAAATACAAGAAGGGAACCGTAATAAAAGTAAAACGGTAGAAAACCAGAGATTAAATCTTTATTACTACTACAAACAAGTGTCACGGATCAACCTCAGTATACCCCAGAACAGCAAAATGATAAGGTAGAACATAGGATTCTTTTAAAGAAAACCTAGGAGGAAGAAAATGACAAGAATCAGATTAGCCACCACCTGAGGACCACGGCACTCTAAAAGAAAAAAAGATAAATCGGGGGAGCATTTCCACATCAAGGAATCCGATTTCGTTCTACGACACTTTCCGCGAACTGGAGAGAACGCGCGCATAAACGAAAGGAAATCGCAGCGAAGTCGCAGAGAGACACAAGGCCAAGCATTTCGCCCGCCGACACGAACCACCAGGCGCAGTAAACCAAAAATGGGAAGACGAAACGAGAGAGAAAGGCGGACCTGAGTGAAGCGCCTTCTGGAACTGGAACTCGCGAGGAGCGTGGACGGCCGGACTCGGATGCGGCGCGCAGAACGGGAGGGCGGCGAGCAGCAGCAACAGCGAGAGGCGGACGATGGAGACGGGCAATGCCATGGCGTGGCCGCCGGTGAACCCAGGAAGATCGCACTCCCCCGAGGAGCGAAGAAAAGCTTGGAAGAGGAAGAGGGGTAGGAGAAGGAAAGAGATGGCTTCTTTCGTGTTGGCGAACGGGATAGAAGAAGATGGCTTCTCTTCTCCCTCGCTCCCCTGCTCGTCGACGCGTCGTAACCTTTCGCGATTCCCGGGGTTAACGGGAATTTGCTTCGGGGTAACAATGCGAGAGGCGGAAAGGTATTAAAGATTTGTTTGGGGATTCGGCTTTGTTAGTGACTGACAGAGATCTGGAGCCGCATATGTGCTGCCTGTGTCGGCCTGGGCCTGAGAGTGGTAAATCTTCCCAAACTGCCCTCTTCCCAGCACGGAACTGTGAACCGACGTGGCCAGATTACCGCCGCAGCCTCGCTCAAACTGCCGGGAGGGGTGTCAAGGGCAGTACGGGAAGAGGAGGAGAAACGGTCTCCCCTTTGGGTAAGGTTTATTTCGCTTTCAAAAAGTGAATTGGACTGGGATTTGATGTGCGCTGGCCCGCTAACCATTATTTATCTCGCGTCTTAAAGGCGCACTGAGTGATTACTAGAATAAGTATAACTCCATCCGTCCTAAAATAAATAAATATTATTTTCAATCTTTTATCAATGTTTAATCATTTTTCTTATTTTAAAATAGAAATTTATTTATTTTATTATAAGGTGTTTTATTATTACGAAAATTATGTAAAACGCAACACTTATTTTAAGATGAGAAATTAGTTAGGACGCGCGCATCGAGTTCCTGTTTAGCAACGGCGACGGGATTAGCGTGGGTGGAGCTGGCCCTGCCGCCCTGCGCCAGCCAGCCGCGTCACCAATGACCGGTACTCACGCGTATTTCTTCGGACGAATCTGACTCGTGTCATTTCAATTTTATAAATTTTAAAATATATTATTAATATATCAATTTTATATAAATTTTAAAATATATTATTAATATATCAATTTTATAAATAAATGACATATAGACTCAAATAATATATTTTAAATATCATAAAATTGTAATAACTTGTATTAAATTAATCCTATTTCTTTATCTCCCCGTGAACCATGATCATGCCAAGGGTGCTTTGCTCCCGGCTAAGCTAATCTTGGTGCTGTCACGTATCGCTGGCTGGTATGGACTCGAGAGAATTTTTTTAGGAGCACTCAAAAGATGGGCTTTTCTCTGTTTTGTACTAATCCTTATTCTGCGCAATCATGCGCCGACGAACCGGCGGCCTGACTTCGTGATGAAGGGAACTCGATACGAACAATTTGAATTTTAAGCCAATTTGCCACGCTGCTCCAGAATCATTTTTATTCTCCACACATAATTGATAACAGGTTTATTAACATGTGACCGTCATAATATATAACATTTGTTCCATTGTAAAATTATTAAACGTAGTCACTTTGTTCCATTGTAAAATTAAAATTATTACTAGTAACTCAGTTAGTTTAAATTTAAATTAATCGACGATGATTTTAAGCCGGAGAGAGAGAATACGACGAATGACTCATCACGGCTGCGTGCACTCTGCAAACATATTTACTAACACGTGTTAAGTTACAAAACCAAAGCTGATCGACTTAGGTCTTGTTTGTTATAAATTTTTAGAAAACAGCTTTTTCAAAAAAAAAACCTCTTCAAAAAAATAGCTTCTCTAAAAATAGATTTTAAAATTATTTTTTAAACTGTTTGGTAAAATAATTTTTATTATGTTTTTAATATATAAATAAATAAAAGGAGAATCTATGAGAAATATTATTTAGGTAGTGTTTGAGCAGTGAGAAATAATAAATGAGATTGAAATTGAGAAATGAATGAATGTCAGAGATGGAGAAATGAACAATAACAATCTTTAATTTTTATTTCCTTTTTCTACTCCCAATCTTATTTCCAACAATCCAAATAGTATTTAGTGCTTTTGATTTTTAATAAAAGTGTTTTTTTAAAAGATATATAGAAACACTTTTTATAAAACTGTTTGATAGACATTTTGAAAACTAAAGTAGAAGCAATTTGAAAATTCAAAATCATACCAAACGGGCCTTAATTACGCGGGGAGAGACGGATGCTCCCACGTGGTCGAGATCACACGAACATTCTGCAGTGGGCACCAGCTGGTTAACCACGTGGCGTTGTTCTATCGCCTTGCTCCAGGTAGCTGAGGTGGGTAGGCGTAAAATAATACTGGTCCGTACTGAATTATCGCCGTCTCCGACCGATGGGGGATTTTCAACGGCGCTGATGGATTGATTGGTAGTACGCGATTGTTGAAATACATACTGGTGCGTGGGGCAGCACGAACGAAGCCCCGCCATGTGCTTCTCTGTTGGCGATGGCGTGATGCTGCCGGCCATACTTAGGCCTGTTGGCACATCCAGCTCCTCATTTTTAATTCTCTCCTGATTTTTTAAATGATTTTTAAGTGATTTTGTGGTTGAAATTAATTTTTTTATTTTATAAATAAATTTTTAAAATCAAAATAGAAAATTACTTAACAAAATCAAATAAGCTATTTTTTCTCAACCTTTTAGTTTAGTTTAAAGATCATTTCACATACTTAGACAAGAATCATTTTTAAAAAAATAACGTTTGACAGCGTGACTTCGAATCAGAAGACTTATATGTCTCTCCTCAAGTGCGGAATGGGCCTCGCATGGGCCCACAGCCACGGAAGAAGGCCCGTTCGGCTTTACATCGGGCTTTTCCAGGCCGTGCGGTCCGCGCAAACAAAAGCTCCGAACCCACGGAGCCCACTGACCCTGTCCGCCCTGCACGGAGACGCGGCCTCCTTCCCTGCGGCCCACGCCAGCAGCCCACCAATGCCCAAGCAATAATCTGGAACGGAACAACTCATCATATGGGCATTATTGCCTACTACTTTTTCACTTTGCAAATGTCATCCAAAAAACATCCTCCTCTACGGGCTAGGGCACTTATACTAGTAGTAGCTCTGCCGGCCGCTGAAAGGCCGTCTACCGTACTTAGCTTCGCACTCAATCATGGAGCTACAAACAATTAGGGCACGTGACAAAACGAGAGGCGCCGTACGTGCAGAAAGGACGGTGCCGGCGAAGAACACTGCAGCATATCCGGCAAATGCCCCGGCAGCAGCAGTTGCAATGTTGCGTGGCTGCGTGCCTCAAAGCACGCTTCCAGTGTTGGAGTTGGTACTATTGCGTCTCGTCGTCGGTGCGGTCTACACGATCGAGCAATTTACAACTGCCGACCAGTTGCATTGGCAACAGCTCAGCGGCACCATTTCATTTCACCCAGAAAGACAGTTTTGCATGCTGGAACGTGTCAGGAAGAACCTGTACAGACTTGGTTGCAAGGTTAACAAAACTACAGATTGGCTTTTTTCGAACAGTATAAAAATCGATCTGTAAATTACAAGAACCGAATCGCAAATATTTGTTATAGTAACTAGACTGGATCAGTTTTATCGACAAATCGTAAAAACCGACTGGTCTTTAAACCATGCTTGGGTACTATAGTGTCTTTGTGTCTGAACTTGAAGTTTTACTTCAATTCGATATACATAGTTCCTTTCTCATCGATACATGGGGCCTATAAATTTCATTGCAGCCACTGTTATCATCATGATATATAATAATTGGGTCGTCACCGCTGCATAAGCTTGCACTGACGTCTGACGATAGAACATTGTCATCCTTTTTTGCTCCCGAGAACGAACAAGTTAGCACATCAAAACTGCTGTTTTCTTTCTTTCCCCCTCCACTAAACTAGAAACGAAGAACAGAAAAAAAAAAACTATCAGCTTGCAATTGAAGCACAGCTAATTAAGGTAACCTACATCTTCTGACTATCTCGTACCTAGCCTATTTTTTGGACAAATTAAGCTGGGAAGCCGCTCTCATTTGCTCAGTGATGCCTAGGCTCATGAACACTAGCCCCGTAGTAGTCTTCATGGAACTCAGGCAGCCTGTGCGCCGTCGCCCTGACGTCTTTCGCGGAGACGCTATTCTTCGTCTCGTCTAACAACGGGTTACCGCCGGAATGATCCTTCACCAAGGCATCGCTCGATTTCTGTTCAATCACAAAAGAACAACACGTTAGCATCAGCTGCAGGAACGATCATGCTATCGAGAGATCTCAGATACCGCGAATGGATCAGAATCACTTACACTGACAACCGTCTTCTGGCTAACGGCGGCGCGACTCTCGGCGTCCAGCCTAATAGCTTGCGCCTCCATGGCCGTCGTCAGCACCAGAAGCAAGAATCCGGCGGCAGCCAGTCTCAAGGAAATCCTCATTGCCTGCTAGCTTCTGTGTTGTAGAAACTGAAATTAACCGGGAAGAGATCGATCGACCTGGGAGAGAGTACTAGAAGCTTGGAACTGTGGAGGCTGCAGTAGCAAGAGGCGAAGTGGTTTGAATATAACTTGAGCCGTTTCAGCTATGGCGTCTCATATATATACATCCCGCATTGCTTCAGAACAGCGCCCCAGCGATTGCTGCTGCGCTGATGTCTACCAGGATTCAGGAGTGGGTTGTCTACACCTACAGTGCATCATATAAAACTCCATGTGCTGTCTGTACTGACCATTGTCGTTACCACACGCCCATGCAATGAGCCAGCTTTGTTTATGCCACCGCTGCCCCCCTTTAGGGAATGAACCCCGCACGAAAATAGGGCCATGTTTAGGCCGCCGTGTCTGTCCCTGGATTAGGTGCGCTGCTGCTAGTGCAGAACAGAACCTGCAGGCGCTAAACGCAGGCGACCTCCATCACGAAGTTTGTCAGGAGCTCCGTTTGGTCTCGGGCGCCGCCAGCATCGCCTCCTGGAAAGTTGCGTGGCTGTCTGTCTCGCCAACGACTGATCTAGGACACAACAGGCTGCGCGCGCATTGGGTGAAGCGTATGGACACTGGGAGAGAGGGGAGCAAGCCTGGGAAGCTGGGCTGGCTCGTCTGGACGTTGCGCTTGGATGTTTCTGGATGTTGCGGACAACAGCAGGCGCCTTGAGGGAAAAAGGGTGATGTCTGTTGAAGGCTCCAAAAGCGGTGCGACATTTGACCTGGCTCGCGCAACCATGTCACGAAAGCAGGTGCGCCGGTTTGGGGATAAGTGTCAGGAGGTGTAGATTGATGGTAAGGTTAGCTGCAAATCATGCATCAAAAGCTGCGTTGGCGCACGGGTGGAGGAACTCAGTTGACCAAACTGACCAAGTTCACAAACACAAACTCGCGCGTGTGCAGACACAGCTTACAGGCATGGGCCGACGTTACGCCAGTCGTATCTGGAGACAATCCGGTCTCATGAAGACTAGCTTCGTGACCGATTGATTTCCATGAGACGGTTACCATGTGAAATCAATCAACTGGTGTCCAGCATCAGATCAATTTCAGTGATATTGTGTGACAGCATTAAAATAGCAGTGACAGAACTAGTGGAAACATGGTCACTGAACCTCAATCAGTCGAGTGCACATACTAATATCATATTTATATTACTGCAACCACGGTTTATTTACAGGAATTCAGGGGAAAACATCGCATAATGAGCCTAATAAGCCCCCTGAATGCACACTGCTAATTCGTCCTTACCTAGCTCCCAACTCATTATTTACAACACCACCTCACAATTGGCTTGTGAGATATCCAGTTCGTTGGTTTATTCTCAGACAAGAATAGCCATCGCCATGTCGACAATTGGTAAAGAGCACCAAGATACCGAAAACACTAATTACACTTAACACTCCGCAACGTAGCACAACAAGAAGACTGGCAGCGCAGCGCGATCATTGGCCTTCCAGGAGCACTCTAAGGCTGTGAAGCCCTTCAGCTGATATGCTCCGTGCAACCTTTCCTGTCCTGTTCACTCTGATCTGAGGAGGGGCCTCCTTGTGGAAAGATACCATCACCGCGGTTAGGTTGTCCCTGGAACCTAACCTCAATGCCTCCTCGACGATCTGCCTGCAACACAACCTCAAGTCGTTGTGATCTTGGAGCTTCCTTCGTGCAAAATCCACAGCATTTTGGTTTGAGAAGTAGTCCCAGATGCCGTCACTGCCTATTATCAAGAACTCATCATCCTTTGTCAGTGTAATCATCTTAAGCTCTGGTTCAGCGCTCAGGGGACCTCCCCGCTCGCCCAACTCTTTCATGCCTTCGAGATGCCAGTCACCAAGGGCTCTAGTGACTGCCAACTGACCATTCAAATAACCATCATCCACATAACCACCAAGTGATTCCACACGCCTTCTTTCATTGATGCAGCAAGTCCTGTGGTCCTTGGACAATACAATGGCAGTGCCACGCCGTGAAAGGACAGCTCGGCAGTCACCGGCATTAGCCACCAGAAGGGACCTGCAAGAATTATGCTCACAGTTAGCACCAGTAATACCTAAAAAAACAGGAAACTTTAATCTGAAAGAGCTGTCCACTCTAGATCAATATTGGAGCATGTAAAATCATGCGGTTTTAGTTGAAATTGAGGACCCATGGCTCTAGCTCTCGAGACAAAATTTTGTAACTTCATGACCTGGGCTGGAACAATGTAAATATTTTGTGCTGTTGCCTGGTGGAGTAGCTTATGAAGAAAGATGGATTAACTACTCCTACATCTTTACTAATCTGAATCTAAAAACAATCTAGTCATAGTTCTGCACCTAGGAACTGATCCTAGCTCAGCTGGTTAAGGTGTAGATATACACCCTGCATGCCCAAGTTTCACTTAGGTTGATCAAGGTTTCCTTTTAGTTGCTTTTAGTTGTGCACCTAGATGTATCATGCCCACAATGCAGTAACTGGTCGAAACCGAAAGTCAGCTGAAACTCTACCATGTTACATTTTGATCAGATGCCATTACATGCTTTAAAAATAGTACAGCAAGTTAAGAACACCACAACGAGGGTGAGTTGGAAGCAAAGGGATACCTTCCAAAAATCATTGCGGTTAGAGCAGTAGTTCCAGATGAAAGCGCCTTGTTACTAGAGCAAGTCTCCGCAAACTTGCTATCCGTTTGCATAAATGACCTCTTGACAACCTTCTCAAGCTCAAGAGGAAAATCAGCATCTTCCACGATGACCCGTGGCAAATTATCACGGACATAATGGGCGGCCTCTTTGCCACCATGACCATCAAAGACCTGTGAGCAGGAAGAGAAGTGAGTGAGAGAACACATAGGATTGTTCATGATTCATATAAGTATGTATATGTGGTGAAGCAAAGTTCCAATTGGCGCTGCACGAAGGGTGAATATTGGAGAGTGAAATGGATAGTTACCCCGTAGAAGGAAATGACTTCATCATCCACCGAATCACAGCCATAATTCTTTGCTAGATTAGAGATGCACACATGAGCATCTTCCATGCTATCGCGACAACCGATATCAGACCAATCTCCTGACCTTGTAACAGGGATAAAATTGCTCAACGTAGTCTGCTTAAAGTCAACAGACACTTTGTTCTCACAAACTCTCTCCATCTGCAGGTTACCGACAAAAGGGTTAGTGTATGATGAAACATACCAAACCATAAACAAATGTAATAACCACAAGGTGCAATAGAGAAACCATAGAAAGAAAAATGTTTATTCCAATCCCACGAGATGAAAAAATCATACTCTCACTCTACCAACAACTGGAGTTCCCTAGAGACATGCTGTTACTATCACAAAGAAAGCGAATACTTAACTGAAAGGGACATAGAAGAAGATCAATTGGGTCAAGTCAGTAACACAAGGCAGATCTTTACTGGACGAGAAAGGCTACAACTAACCATTTCTAGAGAGAGCTAGCATAAACAAAACAAGAATGCACACAAGTACTAACTGGCAAGTGGTCTTTCAGACAAAAGTTTTTAACATCATATAGACTTGACGAAGGAGCAAACAGCTGCAACAATATGATAGGACAACAGAAACGCCGGTTGTGACTCACTGTCGAGCTAATTGGCAGACGCAATGCTAAGCCTACAGGTGGACACTCTTGGGCACCACTCCGTAGTCCACTTCCTGTTTGCAACATCACTACCACGTAAAGGAACAAAGCTACCCCACTATAAGGTTCAAAGGATATTAAGTATACTATACTAGAGAGCTATAAAGAACATGAATTGTCAAAAGAAAGCGCCACAAAGAGGCGGGTGGACGGTACGGTCCTTATTCTATTGACCTGAATTGAGATAGAAGTAGAGTACTAATTGAACTTTAATACTAGCACTGATTGTTCAACTTTTACATGCTAAAGTAAGGACGTATTAGAAGATGGATTAATAGCATAAAGGGCACTTTTTTACTTTAATCCGAGAAGTAATTCTACAAGTAGAGAACTTTCCGGTACTGGTTTCCTCTGCTTGACATAAACAATTGCATGTACAACGGCACAAATCTCAGCACAATTCGTCATAGAATCGAGAGTACGAAGGGACAACGCAATGCAGAAACAAACAATTCGCCTGCGAGCTAGGAAGGACAACCACAAAGACAGCACATTTTCTTTTCACCACTCCTTCCCGGAATTTCTACCGGAAAGCTCTCCCCGTTGAACGGTTCAGCGCATCTTCCCTTTCACACATACGGCGTGGGAAACAGGGGAGTTCTTTAATTCCAGTGGGTGCTCGCCAATAAAGACCTACTCCTAAATCCTAATCCCTCCGACTACTTCGCCGTGCTCCGGATTTTACGAGAAGGGAAAGGAGACGAGACGAGAAGCACTTCTCTTGCTTCGCCATGAGAAAAGTGTGGACCGGAAGCAACCACCACCACAGATTGTTTTCAACTCCTCGCCTATCGTCAACCGATCGCGGCCCCGCGACCGACGCAACCCCCACGAATCACCAACCGACCATGGAAGAACAGAACAGCGCCGATTTCGGCGAGCGAAAATCACGAGGAATTCATTCATGAACGCACGCCGTATTTCAAAGTTTGCAAAATTGTAATGGCCTGAATCCAATTTGCCCTATCAAAAAAGAAACGAAAGACAGATGAGAAATACTACTAAGAAGCCAGAGTTGGCGCGTGCACCCACCGTGAGGTCCTCCGGCTTGTCGATCTGCTGGTCTCCGAAGCCGAGCCTCCCTGCGTCCTCCAGGCCCTCCACGCACATGTCCAGGTCCCGCGCGGTCGGTCGGTCAGTCAATCCCAGACGAGAAGCGCGACGAGTCTCTCGGTCTCTCCTCCCTCCACGCGACGAGACGCAAAGCGCACGAGCTTCTTCGGGGAGTCGTCGGCGGACAGGAGGAGGAGGATAAGAGCAGGAGGCGATGGAATCCGAGGCGGAGGAGGGAAGGAAGCGGCGCCGGGACGGAGACGGAGCAAGCGAGCAGGAGTCGCGGAGTCGGAAGCGGGAAGGAAGGCAATGGGAGGAGGGAGATTGCCGGGAATATCTTGCTGCGGGTGGCTGGGTGATGCGGTGTGGCGGATCAAAGAACGGAGAAGCCGATTGCTGCCTCTGCTCGAGCCTGCCAGATTAATGAACGGTGTGGGTACCAATCGAGAGGAGGAGAGGAGGGCCACGAGGTATTTAGGGGAGGAGAAAAGCACGTGGGCGCGTACCGAGATTTTTTAGGGGCTCTGTTTCGACTTCTTTTTCTTTTGAAAAAAATAAAATCTTTTTTGATCCGCGCTTCTGTAGGCGGGGCCTCTCCACCGGTCACGGGGCCTGTCCTCCATTTTATTCGTGGATACGAATATTTATGGTGAACATTATATTTGGTTAAATTGTCTAGACTAATTAAGGCTCGTTTGAATCCTAAGAAAATTTTAAATTCGAAGAAAAAAATCTCATAAGTATTTAAACGGATGAGTTTTCGAGATTCAAACAGATATAGAGATGCCTAATTACAGTGTGCTAGTTTATATACAACAGGGGCAAGGAGGAGACCCTGCTCGAACATGCGGCCGCGCAGACCGACCTCGGCGTAAGTGCTGATGTCCAGGGACAAGGCCACTGTTCTTCCTCGACCTCGTGAGATATTTCCCGTTCCTTTTCCGAACCAACACGAAAAAAAATATCTCTCCGTCCCTTTTGCCTTTTATTAAAACGGCATGAGTCGGGTAAACCAACCACGCGACTGTCCACGTGGACGTCGTGGAGGACTCCACGACACTCCATCCGGCGAGTGGCAAGAGAGGCGCCCCCTCGCTCTCACTCGTCACTGTTGGTTGAATTGTCACCGTGATCTCCAGGGAGCCGCTGTTGCCGCCATTGTTGCGCTCTAGAATGGCCGGAGTGGAGTTCGTAAACAACGTTGCTCTCGCCATCAAGGAGTAGGCACGATTGACTTCTTCCGGGAGGTGGCCCCGCGCAGAATTTGGCTCCCCCCGCGCGCTCCGCTCGTGTGATTCTCGAGGCGGACACGCGTTCGAAGCAGGGCCGGCGAAAGCCGCCTCGGTTGGACACCTGTTTCCGCTCCGGCCCGGGTGCGCGCGCATCCTGGCGACACGACGCCGAAACTGTCTCGCATCGTACCTGCTCGTCGTCATCAGCTCAGCTCAGCTTAGCTCAGTCGTCGTGTGCGTTTACCACTCGCGTCGGGAGCCAGACAAAACGCGCGTGGTGACACGAGAAATATCTTTTGGATTTTTCCTTCAATTTACATGCTCCGTTTCACAATTTTTGAATGGGTGTCTTTTTTTTTTTT
>BCLH01000095.1:261882-320081 GCA_001602315.1 Zoysia pacifica
CGACGCCGAAACTGTCTCGCATCGTACCTGCTCGTCGTCATCAGCTCAGCTCAGCTTAGCTCAGTCGTCGTGTGCGTTTACCACTCGCGTCGGGAGCCAGACAAAACGCGCGTGGTGACACGAGAAATATCTTTTGGATTTTTCCTTCAATTTACATGCTCCGTTTCACAATTTTTGAATGGGTGTCTTTTTTTTTTTTTTGTACAAATACAACTAGTTACTGATCGTCGCTGGTAACGGAGAATCAACGTCGTCGCCTTATCCAAAGATTAAATAAACAGGAAACGTTCCTCACGCGTCGCGTTGATGATTCGTGCGAGCTAATTAAGTACTCCCTGTCAAGCAGCAGTACTATAATTAGTACGAGTGATTAATAAGGGGATGTGGGTAGGGTACGACATCAACGACAGGAGCCTGAGCCTCGTGTGTTCCATGAGGGGGAAGGGCGCAAGTCGCAACCCGCTCCGGTTCATCCATGGAAACGAACCGCTGCCAAACGCGCACGAGAGAGTTTCTTGGGTCACGGCTTTTCGAACAAGGACAAATCAATCAATCCGAATAGAAAGTGATTTTTATCTGCAACTTGCATTTGCGCAGAAAGAAATAAACACGCACCCGCCCGTTCGCCAAGAGGAGACTTGCGGTCGACGAAACCACTATACGTACTCGTATCTTTTCTTTTGCCCATTCTTGCAAGACACCAAAGTAGGAGTAATAAAGTTTCATGACGGCGCCGTGCCTGCCTTTCCAGGTCAATGCACGACCGACGAGTGCTCCCTCCACAAACACAAACGAGAAGATGATGTTGCAAGGATGATATTGCCCCGGTCGATGTCTTGATCATCGCTCCGATATGATTTGGGAGAACGAATATTGAAAGGGCGGTCCCTTTTCCCAGCGAATTGAAAAAAAATGGGTGAGCTGGAGGAGGGGCGTGGCTTTTGAATATAAGCAGATTCTTAAGCTGCGGCGGTTCACACCTGCCGCAGCCGTCGTCGTCGTGGAAAAATGAAAGGGAAGCTTTGGATTTGCGCGTGGATTCTCCGCAGACGGGGATGAGCCACCGCGCACACGAATGCACCAGGAGGAGAGGAAGCAGCTTTGGTTGTGGGAGTTTGACCACTTCGATTCGGTTCGTTTAGACGGACTGCGTGCTGAAATCTGATTCGACATCTTTTTTTCTATTTTAAATTGTTGTTATTGGAGCTAGAATTTTCGTTAGAAATAAATTCAAAATTGTTACCCTAACAATGACATTTTTTTTCTAAAAAAAAAAAAGAGAAAGTTAGCTCCGGTTGAGGAACTGGTGCTCGTAGCGTTTACGCAGTCGCGGGGATCGTGGAACGAAGGAGACGGGGGCCAACAAGAACGGATGAAGTTCTTCCGTTCCGTGTGGGGTCTCCCAAAAAACCAGGGCACCGTCCAAAGCCATCGTCCTCTCGACCTCTTCTCACTGCAAAAGTTGGTGACGGCGACGGATCGGATAGGGACGGAATACCCACAAAATCAACGCCGCGAGGAGGAATAATAAGAGAAATCGCTTTTCTCCCTCGCCCTCGATGGTGGCGTGGGTTCCGATTCACCGAGCAAGCAGGAGATATCGTATCGGTGGTGCGGTGGGTGAGGGAAGAGTGAGGGAAGAGTGAGCTAAGCTATCGCAGCTTTGAAAGGGTTGCTCTTGCTTGAGTGGAAGGAAGGAAGCCTTGCTATTTCAGACCAAGCCTAAAGGTTGAAATCATTTGCGTTGGGTAGATAACTGCTAGTGATAAAAAAAATTTGCGCAATTTGTTGCTTTGCTTTGCTTGCTCCGCATCCACAGAGCAAAAGGAACCGTTCTTTTCTTATGAAAGCGTGATTCCCGCTGAGAGAGTGAGCGCTGTTCTGTTAGTGCTAACATATTTGCACTGTTGCTGTGGCTTCTGAAGCCCACTGCTCACATGCTCGCGCCTCTAGTGTAGAAATTTCATAAAAAAATATGCTAGAATTTTTTTAAAATCAGTTCAATGTCACTGAAAAAACATATTATTTTTTTAAAAAAAAAATCACAATCCAAAGGGGACCTAAAAGGGAAAATGATTAAGGAAACTGTTCCAGTGACGGATGAGAGCCCATGTTACTCTTGACCCGGCCCAACCCATCTCCTCATAGGGACCACTGGAAGATATTTCCCTCAGCCCGAAAAGGGCAGCGAAACGGAAAAAAATCTCGCCGACGCTGGAGGTGACGACGGTTTTAGCGCTCTCCGCCTGGGAGACCGGCGGGCGGGTTTAACCGCGGCCGCTGCCATTTCTGACGTGTTCTTCTCCTTCGTCCTCGCTGAAGGCGCTGCCGGCTCTTGATTTTCGTCCAACCGAGCCCGAGCACCCGCCTTCTGTTTGTTAGTCTATCGTTCGAGGTACGGTTCTTTTTTTTTTTTTTTTACTGTTATAACCCGTGCTTAGTTTCTTCTCGTTGGGTATGAGTGGGGAAGGAAACTGCTATCCGCGGTGAAGTAGATTCTTATGTTGATTTGTGCGGTAGGATTCATTTAGGAGCTGCAGTTGTAATTCTGTGTGATCAATCCAATGCTCTCTTGTAAGTATGATTTCATTTCTGTCATAGGCGTGTTACTATCTTTAAATGCTGAGGGTGTTAATTTACACTTTACCTTAGTTGGTCGGTGCTGGTTCTCCTTTCCAGCATGCCAAATGCTTAATTCAGCAGCTGCAGTTGTAATTCTGTTTGATCAATACAATGCTATTTTTTTTAAGTATGATTTCGTTTTTGTTATAGGTATCTTCAAATGTTGAGGGCGTTAATTTAAGTCTGTATCTTGATTGGTTGGTTTAGATTCCTTTTACTATCCTTTCCAGCATAGCAATGTCACATGCTTGGAGTGTTTTAACTTAAATCTGCTTATAGCTTCTTTAGCGACTTGTAGAGACACTTTATGAGCTTTGCCTTTCATATGCTTTTTTCTGACACAGAAAGCGTTCTGGATACCTTATGACACTGAAAGTACTCAAGTGAACCTGCACTGATCCATGGAGGGTCTCTCAGAGCCACTGCTTGCAGACATCATCAAGAGAATTACCAGGACAAGTGATCTGAATTCTCTTTCCCTTGTGTCGAAGCAGCTCTATGCTGTTGAGGCAGAGGAAAGGGATACTATCCATGTTGGAATTGGCCTTCACCCTGCAACAGAAGCCTTGGCAGCGCTGTGCTCCCGGTTCCCGAACTTGTGGAAAGTAGAGATTGATTATTCTGGTTGGACGTCCAACAGAGGGAAGCAGCTAGACAACCAAGGCCTTCGCATGCTTTCTTCTCACTGCCCATTGTTGAAGGATCTCACCTTAAGCTTTTGTTCATACATAGACGATTCCGGTCTTGGTTATCTAGCATATTGCAAGAAGCTAACAGCCCTCAGGCTGAATTTTGCTCCAGCAGTAAGTTCCAGGGGGCTTCTCTCTGTGGCTGTTGGGTGCAAGAGTCTATCGAGTTTCCATCTCGTTGACTGCATGAAAGTAGGTAGTGTGGAGTGGCTTGAGTACCTTGGCAGGGCTGGATCACTGGAAGAACTTGTGGTGAAGGATTGCAATGGAATCAGCCAGTATGACCTCCTAAAACTTGGTCCTGGATGGATGAAGCTTCAAAAGTTTGAGTTTGAGATCAATGACAATTATTGGCGTGCAGGAGCCCGTGATCCCTCATATGATCCTCACTACCTGTACAAATATGATATCTGTTGTAAGAATTTGAAGGATTTGAGGTTAGCACATATTATAACTGAGCCAGAAATTGGACTTCGTTTTCTCTTGGGGAAATGCAAAGCATTGGAGAAACTTTGCCTGGACTATGTTATCGGTCTGAATGAGAGTGAAATGATCCGACTGCTCCAAAACTGCAGCAACCTTATATGTCTCTCACTTCGGCTCATGCTTCTGCATTGTGGTCCTAATTTTAATTTGAGAACTCCACTGACTGATGATAGCCTTAAGGCTCTATCTCTGTACTGCCCCAAGCTTCAGGTTGTTGAATTCACCTTTACATGTTGTAGTAATGCCTACCCATCAGAAATATGCTTCACACAGGAGGGTATTGTAATGCTGATTCAATCTTGTCCAATCCGTGTTGCCATGCTAAATGGCGCCACTAATTTTGATGATGAGGGAATGAAGGGCCTCTCATCCGCTCAATTCTTGGAAAGGCTCGAGCTTGTGGACTGCGATGGTATTACAGATGCTGGGATAGGTTTCATAATGCGTGCCCCGTCTCTGATTAGCTTATCTCTCCGACGATGTGGAAGAGTGACCGACCATGGAATGACCGAGCTGGTAAGCTCACAGAAACTGGAGTCTTTGACTGTTGTAGGCTGTTGCAGGGTCTCTCTGAAAGGCGTGCAAGGGGCTGCCAGTTCAGTTCATTACTCCCGTGAGCCTGAATGTTATGCCAGTCTAAAGGGAATGAAAATGATGGATTTAAGTACAATTCACTGATACATTTTCAGACAGCATCACGTTATTAAGAAGAAGATTCAAAGTGATGAGAAAGATTTCTTGGACGCAACCTTTGGCTGTTGTCATTCCCAGTCTCCTGTGTCACAGGAAGTCACTATGGAATTAGTATTTTTCCTGTTATTTTGCCGGGACCAGAACCGGTACTTAAATGGTTTATTTCGTTCATTAGCCCAAGATTGTTTCTGTAGAACTTATACTGGTGAGGCTTGTTAGGAATAAACACGCCTTACTCATTTCCTTTGTATTGTTGATCACTTGCTATCGTTCATATGATGAGGTGAGGATTGTTTTGAGTAATTTTTTTTTTGAGGGGAAAACAGCAAGGGAGGGCCCTGCTGTGCTTTTATTAAACAAAAGGCAAAACTGTACAAGGGAACAAAACAGAACAGAAAAAAGACAGAGCAAGCAGCAAAGCGCCTAAGCTATACAGAGAAAAGAGAAAGAAGCCAAGCAGTAGCAATAGCCTTAGAAGAACTAAATCTAAGAAACTGCTGCGTGAAGGTAGCCTTGAAAGCTAGCTTCCAAGCTTGGAAGCTGGGATCTTCATTTCTGAAGATCTTCTCATTACGTTGTTTCCAAATTTCTGAAGCTGCCACTGAGAAGATCTCCATGAAGAACTGCTGGGAGTAGCCATATTTCGCCACTTGAATGGTGGAGAAGAATGGTAAAGCGTGATCTCAATAAATGCTTTATAAAAATAAAATCGCACCCTAGCGGCATAAAAAAACTTGTGATTATTGATTCCTTTCCTTGTAATGTAATGCGTGAATGTACCTTTTGTTTTGAACTGTAATAAGTTTGGCTGCTGCCTGATTACCCTCGTATGCTTCATTGTAACTGACCTATTTCAGTTTAGCACTCTGAGCACGTGCTCGATGGAGGATCTCTCGGAGCCATTGATTGCAGAGATTATCAAGAGGACTGCCCGCACAAGTGAAAGCGGCTGTACAAAGTTGAGGCAAATGAATGGGGTACTATCTGTGTTGGATGTGGGCCATGTGGCCTTAACCCTGCCACAGAAGCTTTCCAGTAGTTTTTAGCCTCTCGTACTGTACCAATACAGTTGTAACAAGCTTTCAAGTAGTTGGGCAGATGAGAGGGCCCTCTTTTTTTTTTTGGGAAGAACAGAGTGCCCTCCCCCATCGTCATAAAAAATGTTGGCACCATTTAGCATGAAAGTCCATTTTGGAAAACAAATTCCATGGGCGACATCCATATTGTTGAGATCATACTGAACGGGATGGCTCTGAACGCATACAATATACAATCACAACGAAAGTAAGGCAGTAAATAATTTTTTCCCTTCGGTAAAGTACACTACACTTGTTAAGCTGCATTGTTACATGAGTTCTGTACAAATAGTGTTGTGTAAAATAAAGACCGACAAAACAACACGCACCTGTTTTCGCTACTAATGGATTACCTGGATGCGTACAATGCCATCTTTTTAATCTATGCCTGCCCGTCACTGAACTTGTCTAAAAGTCATCCTAACATCCAAGAATCCGCCTAAACCATAACATATTACATGGCAACACCAGGTAAAACCGTAAAAGGAATGATTTTTTTTTACCACGTCCAACGATTAAACTTGTGGCATAGACATTTCACTTTCTGTTTTCCATTCAGGATCCCCTCGAATAATCCTTGCCCAGATCCAACCTTTTGTGTGGGAACTTCCTTAAAATTCTTTCAAGAAAGCAGCTCTTGTGGGATGATGGACTAAAGAATAATAGATGGCTCACAATGATACATGCAGCTCCACAACACTTTTGACATGTGGAAATCGATCAGCCCATCGCCTATAACCTGCACTCGATACCAAAAAGAAATGTCAGATCTCCGTTCATGCACACTGAAGGAGCTTACTTCTCTATCTTTCAGGTCAATAGATTAGCATATACCTGATATAATGATGTGCCTTTGGCTGAACTGCTCACTGTCATCATCAAGTATATCCTGCGGTACAATACACAGACATCATTTGCTCAAAAAAATCAGTGGGACAAAGCTACATCATTTTGAACAAGCACCCAGAATCGAACAGTCCCTAAATTAATTCTAATTACCAGTTGCAAACTTTTGACAATGAGCTCAGACAAACTTTTAAGGATCATGGCATCAAAACCAGGGCAACTCATTAGGAACTCTTCAGATGTCAAGTCTAACACCATAGTGCACAAGCAAGAGGCTGTCATAATAACTGATGAGGCATCTGTGGTTCCTACAAACAGTGTAGCAACAAGTGATTACAGCACATTAGCCAAAAAAAAGGAGGTTACAGCACATTATGTAAAAAAAAAAAAGGCCCGACGCTAGCAACTATAACACTAATAGGTAAAGAACCACATTTTAACTAAGATATCATTCCAGCCTCAAACGTAGGGGAAGATGCCAGCTATTCCATTTCTTGAATGATAACCTTTTATGAGCCCACAGAAACAGTTCATGAAGTCTGCCTGGTTGGACAGCTTTCGATGTATCTTAGATTTAACAAGAATATTCATCTTATCCTAAAATGTGATAAAAAATATACTTTTTGAAGCTTAACTGATGAAATTGTCAGAACCAAGCATTAATAAATGACGGCAGAATGGAATTAGAGCATACCAGCCCATGTGACAACTGCTTTTAGAAGATCGATAAAACAAGAGTCGACTGTGATATGAACTTTTTCCCTCTAGAATGGTACCAACAAAATATTAGTTGTCCTCATGGAATGAAGAATATATAAAAAAAAATCAAGCAATGAAGCCACTTACAGTGGACAGGAAATTTATGATGGTATCACATGCCAAAAACATGCTCCCGTTGTCGATAATTCCATCCTGCTGAGTCAATTTGATAAGGCAATCTATGACCTATAAAGACAAGCAGACAGATTATCAGTTGGTTTACATCCTGCTCAAAAACTGAATGCTAACACACACACACACACACACAAACGAAATGTTATTGCCAACTCCAAATCACCGATACGAGAGGCACCAGCCATACCCATATCTAATTAAGCAGGATACATTGATATGGCATGGTCTGGTGCTGGAGCCAACCCTCCACCTCGTGCAGCAGTGGACAGCTCATGCCACTGCCTGGCAAGGAGTGCGTACCAAGGCCACATCTCTTTCTTGCCAAAGCCACTACTGATATTATTCATTCCTATATTCTTTTGAAATCTATTTACTTACAGTTCAGCGAATTTTTAAGTATATATTTACATATATTCATGTATCGTTGTATCCTTGCTTTTGGTCAGTTTTTTTTAAAAAAACTTTTGCTTTTGGTCAGTTGATGTATCAACCATACTGTATCGCCATATCTGAATCAGCATATAGGAAAAATGTAGATTACCAATAGTGCAGCTATCACAAACCTCACATAAAAACCGATTGGCTTTTACAGGGTTGCAAGCAGATACAGTAGGAATGCCATGGCGTTCTAATACATAACATGAACCCTTTTATAGGTCCAATTATTTGATAGGCCTATTGGGTCCAGAGGTCCATATACATGTTCATTCTGAAATTATAGGCCAGTCGTTGACAGAAGGCATCTTAATTATATATTGATAATGATATGCCAGCAGGTACAGAGAAGGTGCCAACCTACCGAAGGGTGTGCAGGAAGGAATAGGTTAAAACTAGGAAGATAAAATAATTTATCAAACACACAGTAAAGAACTTAACAATAAAGTCTCCGCAAGTGAAGGCAAATAGCCAACTTACTGACTTATAGCCGCTAAATGATGCCAAAATTCCACATCCATCAGCCTCCATTGTTATTTGTGATAGCATTGGAAGCATGAAACAAATAGAATAGAAGGGGCTGTTGAAGGAATAAAACATACCATCACTATATTGCACCATGAAAAGAAAATATGTACACCTGCCTAGCACAAAATAGAGAAGAAGCAACCTTGGTTCGTCTTGACCTTCTATAGAAAAGATAAACTCAAGTAGATTTCTAGCCTTATCCTTGCAGGCATATGGTGCCTCTGCCAGATAACTGCAACAGAGAAAAATATAGATGTAATTTTGAGAAAAAAAGTTAAAAAAAATTATGACAGAAGCTTTGCCCGAATATTTTACTCTTGAAGGCACATTTGGGTAACAGCATTTTGTACAATGATGTGTATGGAGGATATGAAGTTACTTGCATCTTTACAAAAGGACCAAAACCTTGATCAAGTTCATTCGAATATGAAATCCTTGCGACAACCAGTGCAAGCAGATGAGGAAGCAGTACATATAGAACTTATGAGTAAGAGGCCCATAACAGAATACTAATTTGCTGAATTGCTACCTCTAAGGAGAAATCATTGATAATAATAGAGTAAATTTCATAGAGCTACCACTATTTATACCAAGGTAACACGGCACTGCAACTTTTGGAGTTCATTTCACTAATCTACAACTATTTGACCCTAGTAACAACAATATAAAAAGACACATAAAAATCCAAGAAAAAATCTTCAAGAATAATAAGAGAAGCAAGCACCACACCTCCCTACAATTCGTGCAGCGGCTAAAAGATCATCACCTTTCCGTTGTCCGTGATCCTGCCATGTTGTCATCTTTTAAGAGATTGTAGAATACAAGGATTATAGTCAATGAATTTGTAGTTTTGTACCTTTGCATCCTGCAGAAAGTCTAGAACTAAACTGATTGTCTCATTTAATCCGTTAATTGCCTGCATAATAGTATTCTCACGGATGGCCTGACTTGGTGCCTCTGCATAGAATTGTGAAGGAGAACAGTTACTGAGGACTGTGGTTCTCATAGCAGGCTTTCAATATGAGGCATCTGCTTGACTATTGACTTGGATACAAAGATGAGAGAGAGAGAGAGAGAGAGAGAGAGAGATGAACAATTTCACCCCACAGTTCAGATACTATTATGCTCATGTTAGTGGAATCATATTCTAGAAACTTGGGCAATTTAGGAGGACAACCGAACTGCACAATAAATTTCTAACTCTTGATATCATTAAAATGAATATGTGTGGAGTTCATATTATAGAAAATATAAAGTCAAGGAACTAATAAAAACACCGCATTTAGTTTGTCAAAAAATGTATTTGCCTAGTGCACCATTGTATTCGAAAAAAAAAAACTACTTTGAAGAAATGATTTCTGGCAGTTCAGATTTCTTTAAGAGTGCTGAATCAGCACATGTAAATCTCCAAGTTGATGCATGATTTGAGACTGCAAAGACATACATATACGGCAATTTCAGAGACTGATGACAAATTAATTGATAAATATAATCACAAGTGTAACAAAAGACAGAATACATGAGCAGCAGTCTTCCTTGTTCCATGCCGATGAAATAAAAAAACAGTCAGGAAGATGGAAGCATACCTTCACTACTACTGGCATTTGATATCATTTTGATTATTCTTTCTATTAGTGAAAATAGTATAGCCAGATTTCTCTGTTTCTGACTGATGGCATCATCCGCCTGAGAAGTTTTTGCAGACTCGTACTTCAGATAAGCAAGCTCATTTAGAAGGACAGCTACTTCAACTCTTGCAGATTCTAAGACAAGCAATACAAACCTGCAAGAATCATGAATGGTCAAGAAATTGAACTTTAAAGAACAACTCACATGATACAGGCGATAATGTAGCTCACTTGTCAACAGGCATCAAATTCTGGTTATCCTTTATTTTATAATCTTCTGACAACCAGTCCTCACCATGTATTGACATCATGCACTCCGCCAACAGAAGAGCGTGCAGCTTTTCAGATGATACTGAACGACATCAAAAGATTTACTGTCATGCAGTGTCTTAAAAGGGAAGGATAGACCAGCATAGTTATGTTTCACTCTCCTACTCTGAACTGCCAGATATCCTCAATTAATTTATACTACACTTTTTAACCAAACTTTATAAAAAATCCTTCCATAAAAAAAAAGAAAGAGATCAGTATAAGATAAAAATATGAGTTTTGTTACAGTGTTTGGAGTTAATAACAACCCTTAATTTGATTAACTCTAATGGTTAAAACTAGGGAAGTACCTACAAACAGGTACCAAAAATAGTGGGCCCGGTACTAATTTTAAAAATCAATGACTAAGATTAATTTTGGACAGGGAGGTACCTCCGCTTCCTCTCAAGCACCGTAACAAAACCTCTAGAAAAATACGGTGATAATGACAGACTCATAAATGCAGTGGTAGGACCTAGGCAACAAAGCAAACAGAAGAAACAAATAGCTCTAAGATACTGAACAGTGCATTCATCCTTGGCGAATGCAACAAAGAATTATAAATCACATGACATAAAGGCTATTTGATCACTCTGACCAAGAAACAACAATGTAGAATTGCAGATATAAGTTCCAGCCATACCAATGCGATTTTGGAGAACATCTGTGATCCCACCTCGGATGTGAGATTCCCAAACTGATGTTGGCATTGATCTCAAAGAATCATGAAGCGACTTTCGTGTTCCAATACAAAACAAAACATAAATAAAGGATCAAATAAAAGATGAAGTATCACCAACAAACTTATTCACGTGCTTAAAATGACGCGTGAGGAAGGGAAATGGTACACACAGATTCTTTCTGGGATAGAAGGGTAGTCAACATGTGTAGGGCGTCAAATTTAACTGCAGTATGAAGAACAGCAAAAAGCCTAGCGAGACCAGTAACCTGAATTGCATTTAAAATTGTAGGTACAATCATCAGGTTAATGTAGGAATGCTGAATCGAGAAATAGAGAAAGATTCTTGTAACATATTCAGTATACTGTGCATACCATGCTTGTCATGCCTTGCAGTTTCTCCATACTCATATTGTCCACTCTGAGCTTATGAACAAGCAATCGCATCAGATTAATGGCAAGCTCTATGGACTTCGAACCTAAGAAGAGAATAATCAGCAAAATGTAATAAGTGATTGAGCATTTTCTTCTACTAATAAGTACCAAGGGCACTGACTGCTAATACCTTCAGGTAAGCTTGATATCGCAAGGAAGATCATATCCATTACTCCAGGCTCACAAAACTTATATGCCCCACCATCGGAGGCTATTGCAATAAGTGAGAGAAGTTCGATGCATTCTTCAGTAAGTGCTGGATCAGTCCTGTAGCACATGATTTAGCTACAGCAATAAGCAAAATGTGAAATTGTGAATCACAAGCAATCATCATAAATTAGTTGCTCTAAGCTATTAAGTCACATTCAAACCAGGATAGCAAAGGAGTCTTCAAATGGCAAACATGCAAATTCAAAAAATTGTTTCAAGCATGCCGCTTCATTTACGCTGTGTTGCCAAACATGAGCATCTGAATGTCACAGAGCGAAATTTTTTACGATTTGGAGACGACCTCGGCGATGAGGGGCACAGTTGAGACGACCCCCTCATCGGACGCGACCTCCGGGACGCGCGCGAGCCCGGCAAGCACGGTCACGGAGAGGCGCAGGTACGCCTCCCGTTCCTCCTCCTTCCCTCCCTCAACTTTCCCCAACCCTGCGCATACGAAAAGCAAAAACCCACCCAGTGAACCCGAAGCCTAGCAGAGTACCAGTATCCAATTCCAACCACGAGGCATGCGGTATTACCGGTGTTGAGGAGGCGGCGGAGGAAGCGGTGCCCGACGGCGCGGTAGACCTCGACGACGGCGGCCGCGTCGCCCCCGCGGCACACGTTGGTGGCGACCAGGAGGCCTGCCAGCTTCTGCTCGTCGCGCTCGCCGCGGAGGAGGCGGAGACAGTCGTCGAGCGGCGGGGCGGAAGCCGCCATCGGCGCTCCGGCGGCCGGCGAGGAGGAGGAGTCCTGCAGAAGGGCGGGCGCGGAAGAGGCGAGGTGAGACTGGCGGCGGCGCAGCCAGGAGGGGGCGGGAGAGGAGAGCTAGGGTTCGGGTTCGGATTCGGAGGCTGTGAGGGGACGTACCATGAATGCAAGCGGCGGCGCGCGGGAGCGAGGAGAGCGGCGGCGTTGTGTGACTGTCGACCTGTCCTAGAAGGGTCGGAAGAGTTCGAACTTGGTGGGAACTGACGGGTGACGGGCTAGTGTAGTGTCATGCCAGGTGGGGACGTACCATTATGGAGTACTGGAGTGCTCTCGACCAGGCTGCAGGATTCGTGTTGGGCCGATTCTAAAAAAAAAAGATTCATGTTGGGCCTCGTTATGGGATCAGCGCAGGTTCGCCGGTTGAGCCCACGACAGCCCAGACCATTTACATTGGTTGGTTTGCAGATCATTGGGCCATTGGCCAATGAAATGGTATCCCAAAGTTTTTTTTTCCTGGTACATAAAAAAAGTTCGAAGAGAGAGGTCAGCAAAATAGTGCTCCTAGAAAAAAAGACTCATCTGCCAACTTATCGATTTATTCTTACACAAGCAATCTATACAAAGTGACCCATCAGCATCAGCGAGGAATCCGCACAAGTCAAGTCCCAGCGGCGCCACATGACAACGCTGGTTGCCGAGCCCGTAAGCCAGGCTAACATTAGGCGGCCGCGGGAGGTCGTTCCTCTGGTTCGCCACACGTAATGTCGCAGACATCCTTAGAAAAATGAACGAACTCGCATATTTTGTCCACGTTAACCTTCATCAGTTCATTATTAGGAGAAAAGTAAACTCGAAAAAAAAAAAAAGAAGCGGTAGAAAATCAGAAACAAAATGGGAGCAGAAAGAGTCCTTTGCTTCCTAATTGGAAGATGTCGTGCGTTTAAGCTATCTTCTCTCTTTTAGTGCTAGTAGAAAAAAATGCAGAAAATCAGAATTTTTATGTGGGTGTCGAAAGAGTCATTTGTTTCTTAATTCAAGATTCATTTAAGCTATAGTCCCTAGTTCTGAAAATTGTTGTTAGTGGTAAGTTCAAATTTGAAGTGGCTGGCAATAACAATTTCATAACGGATAGAATATATATCACTCCAAAATTGCCGTGCCAACTTAAGCATGTTATTTTCGCGCTTCAACAAGATATTGTAAGTAGGAGTACTGAAATTTTGAGCTGCACAAATCGTTGAGTCAGTGTTCGATGCCGGAATTGTCAGTGTTCAATGCCGGAATGGTCAGTGTCTGCAGAAATCGATGCCCACTACCGGACGTTCGGCAAGAAGCAGCCTACCGGCATGTCTGATGGGTAAAGCGTACCGACCCTCGAAACCTCGTTTCGTTTCATTTGATGCAAAGCTTCTTAATAAAACAGTTAGCATTGCACTCCTGTGCCAATAAGACATTTAATTAATTTCACTATTGAACAAACGATCAGATATATAAAAACGTTGGTCGTTATCCTGTCAATTTAGCTGTCAGTACTGTTGTGGCGTTGTCACTGTCTTCCCTTCAAAGAAATCTCGTCAGACAATCTGGCTGTTTGATATTGCTAGGACGATTTTTTTTTTATAAGTGTGCTTAATTGGTTGCTTGGCAGAGTCTTGACAGTGAGAGAAAAAAAAATTGGAACTATGCAGCGTTTTTTTTTTATTCTCAAATACTATGCAGCGGGTTTCAGCTGGTTGCGCTGGAGTAACTTCTATGGATTTGTTTCTTGTTTCTGGGCTTCGACGAATTCTGCTTGTTCGCCTCTGAAAGGCAGTGTATTCGATCTGCTCATATCTGAAACCCGGTTTACGAAAAACGCTGATTCGATTATGCAGAAGCTTCTCATTCTCAGGAGGACATGCCAGCCCCGTTGCTCCTATGTTGGTCACGGAGCTGGGCATGCAGTGGGTACGCAGTGTTCACGGCAGCATTACAAACATTCAGCTAAGTAGCTGATGAACAAAGGGGGAAAATAGTTATCATCAATTGCAACTGATGACAACAATATAATTCTGACCAACTGCTGCCTACACGTAGAACTGCAGCGTCATCTGAATCCTAGAGCATATATATATGAACAAAGGAACGAAATAATAACCAAGCGTGACCTTTCAAACTGAAAATCATAGCACGACATGAAAATGCAGGCGAGCAGTGCAGATGTCTTCTGATGTTTGGACACCAAACGAAATGATGAAAGGTTCAGAACTGAAGGAGACGGAGACGAGCTAATAACTGAGACCCCCATCAAGATTCGTGTACGAGATGGATCAATCCAGGAGATGTCAATCACCGGTTCCGAATCCATTTTCAGGGTCTGGTGATCTTTATTCAAATCCTGTAGCGACCGAACCACTTGAACCGGATCCGGTGCTTTGAATCTGGGACATGGAACATGGGATGCGGCTGCATGGAAATAGCTTGTGATCATCGGCGCCCATCTGGTGTGGCAGAAACAAAGCAACGTTTTTTCTTTATGCCCATGAATCTACCTTGCGTGCACGCATCACCAAATTCTAAGCCGCACGATGCATGGGCGTTCATCTTGTTTGCGATCAAGTCCATCTATGCAAGGATAATTGGTACTGTAGTAAGATTTTATCTGGACACTTTTCACTAGGCATGCCATTTTACACCAGTAATTCCTAATTCATCTAAATTTACATATAGTACGTCAGGATCCTATGGATACGCTTAAATTATTTTGAAAAATACACTTATTGTCGTAATGTACAGTATTTATTTAGAGGAGGAAGCGTTGTTTTAGAGATGGTAAACCACCAGACCTTCTTATCCACACGGCAAATAACCTCCAGCTGGCAGCCAGGGAAAATACTGAAATTTGTAAACATCGCGAAATAAAAGGCGACGCGACCCCACGAACACGCCACTTCCAAGTCATTTCCTTGCAATTTCCTTTGTCCTCCGCCCTCTTTCACTCCGAGCCTCCGAGGAGATCCAAAAAGGAGAAGGGGGAAAAAAAAAAAAACCTTAAAAGCGCGAGCGCGATGGGAGCCGGGAGCAGTCGCGGCGACGCGCCGGTACGCCGCCGGGCGCGCCTCGGCTTAGCCGGGTGCTTCGGCGCCGGATCCTCTGCCGCGGCCGCCGTTGATGGAGACGGCGGGAGACCCGCCGCGGTGGCCTCCTCCTCGCGCGCTCACGAGGTAGCTCCAGTACCGTGACACCCCCCACTCTGTCGAGATGCTGGGGAGCGCGATTTTGAGTCTCGCAGCTTGAGTTTTGCCTTGTTCAGTTCTCCGCAGAGGCAGATTTGCCACGGGGGGTATCTGGAACAGGGGCTGGTCATGTGGTTGGGGGAATACTTTTGATTTACGGGAAGTCATGCTCGAGTTTGAATGAGAAGCACGGCATGTTTTTGGAGCTTTTGAGTTATCATTAATTTTTCGATTGTTGACAACTATGGAGCAGTTGACCATTTAACTGAAAATTCATGGTCCTTTCTGTATGTAAGCTGGATAATGGCCTCTGGGCTTACTACATTCTTTTCTTGGAAACGCTTAATATCTTCCCATAACGCACATGATTGAAGGTGAATGACTTAGTCTTTCAGTGCAAAATGAGGGCTAAGTATGTAAGCTGGATAATGGCCTCTGGGCTTACTACATTTTTTTTTTGGAACACCTAATATATGTACCTTCCCACAACGCGCATGATTGAAGGAGAAGACTTACAGAGTCTGTCAGTGTAAAATGAGTGCTGTGTATGAATGACAGGTCGAAACATAGTTGTGAAGTTTGGATCGTATTTTCTGTTCAAGTCCTTGTTATTTAGGAAATATTTTATGAATTTTAGTTTCAGTCTTTGGGGAGATAGCCTTTTATGATTTTATCTCTATATTATATTTTACTATATTGTAATCTGATATCAGGGAAGAATTCTCTACAGGTACAATCTCAGCAAGCGGAGCGAGCAGCGAATGTTATGGGCTTTCGTGCTTCTATAGCTGCCAAGGACATCCAATCATCCAGTGAAACAGATCCAAGAGTACATTCCTCTTCAAGCACCATAAGCCATCATCTCAGGTTCAGTCACCTCAACTGTCATGAAAACAAGGAAGATGTCATGGGTGCTGATAACGCTCAAACAAGTGGCCTTGAAAGATCAGATGGAAAAGATGTCTTGCTTAGGGGAGATTTCAGTAATGAAGCTGTCAGTATTGATAGAACATCGAGGGAAGGAATAAGTTCTATAGGATCAGAGATAGAAAATGTTACTAATGCACTCAACACTAACGAAATAGGTAGTTCAATTTCTGAATCTGATTTCCACCCCTCTCTCATAACATCTGAAAGGATTATTGCTGACTTGGAGGGAGAGAGAGCTCCCCAAGGGATTTCGTCCACAACTGTCACATCAAGCGAAAGATCAGATTTATCTCAATCTAGCTTAACATCACTGTTGCCTAATACTTCATCTGCATCATCTGTAATTGGAGAATCAACCACAGATTCACTCCCTACAAGAGCAGACATCACCATATTCACTGGGCCACGTGGTCAGAGTGGCGGGAGTATATTACATGATGACATGATGAGCATTTTCTCAAATGATGGTCTCAGACGATTTGGGGATTCAAGTAGCAGTGAAACGAGAAGGAGCCATAGAAGGTTTCTGTGGGATGCATTATCTAGACGTGGCTCTAGAGGTGATCCAGATTCCGAAACTGACGATCTGGGTTTTTACAGCACATGGCTTCATCTTGGTGATGACCTTTTTGGAGAGTTGGAGGAGTCAAGATATTCTCATCGCAGACGCCATGGTTCAATCAGAGTAAGTCAATACTCAAGACCCCGGATAATTGCTTACCAGACCATCTCTCTTTGCTGTTATATTTTTTATTTGTCATTTGATGCAGCTTATGTTCTCATGTCACATGTTCTTGACTTGGTATTATTCTTTGTTACAGATTAGGGAGCGTCGTCGTGCTGTTTTTGATAGTGGGAATGAGCAAAGTACTTCTGCTTGTCCCTTGGGGATTCATCAAATTGGTCGATGCACCTGTGATTCTTTCTTGATTGCTGAAGAGTCTAGCGCCCGGGCAAGTATATCGAGAATAGTCATGTTAACTGAGGCATTATTTGAGGTTTGTCTTCCTTAATGATTACTCCTATCTGCTTATCATCAGCATTCTAGTAACACAACATTCAATATACTTCTAAAGTATTTTCACTCTTTTATGCTATTGAGAATTGACAATGATACGCCGTGTACATTGTAGAGTTTAACCTCATGTTTGAGATTTTAATTTGACAATGTTAATCTACTTGTACTGAGATTCAAAGCATTAAGTTTGATATAACATCAAGCATGATCTATTGTGGGTTTGAAAATCCATTAGTCCTAAAGCTCAAATGAGTAAACATCATCCAAATAACCATGCTATGTATGTACTATGATAATTGGAAATTTTGTGAGGCCAAGGGCCAAGGCGCATCACAAAAGTTTGACAACATGGTTTGGATTCTTCAGGCATGTTTGGAATTGTACAACAAACAGAAGATGTTATTTGAAAATAAATTTGTAAGGTAGGTAGTTTAATGGGAGATTGTTGGGAGTGCTTAAAATGTTGAAGTGTTTGTTGCATTTATGGCACATTACTGCCTAAGTCATGTAATGATGGCCTGAAGAATTCTTTCCAGGTGCTGGATGAAATTCACCGTCAACCTTCATCGCTTTCACTTTCCATGATCTCTGCTCGAGCTCCTGAATCTGTGGTTAATTCATTGCCATGTAAGAGCTACAAAAAATTTGAGACACCCCAGTGCAGTGATGATATGGAACAGTGAGCTTCTTGTCATTCTAACCTCTATATTTGGCAAAAGTTTTGCATAATATGATTTTGTTATGATTATAAATGTTTCCATGGGAGGGAAGTAGTATGTTATTCAGTGGTATTACTGTCATTAGACAGTTTCAGACATGCATTTAGACATGTTGTGATGTTCTCATTTGTGCCAGAGTAATTGGGGATGAACAGCATTTGTTTTTGAAATATTTTACCGTCAAATACAATTGTATATCATGAAACCCTTTAACTGTGAAATCAGGTGCACCTCATAGAGTTATGGTGCTTTGCTGTAGTTTTCTTTCTTTTTTTAATAAACAGTTGTCATATTAGTGTGGAGAAAATGCTTGCATGCTACCCATTCCCCTGCCTTCTTGTGAATTACTCGCTCCGGTTTTAAATTATTGACACTGTTGACTTCAAACATCAACTTTGACCATTCGTCTTATTCAAAAAATTTGTTCCAATGTGTAAAATTATTAGCTGTGATTTAAATTCTACTAATGATAAATCAAATAATAATAAAAGTTTATACATTTAAACAAATTTTTTGAATAAAACGAATGGTCAAAGTTGATGTTGAAAGTCAACGGTGTCAATATTTTAACGTGTCATCCTCCTGCTCTCATCAGGTGCCATATCTGCTTAACCGAGTATGAGGATGGAGAACAGATTAGAACTCTTCCTTGCAAGCACGAGTTTCATCTGCAATGTGTTGACAAGTGGCTAAAAGAAGTGCACAGGTATCTGGCTGGTCCTCTGTGGTGCTTTAACACTGACTATCGCTAGTCAGTGGCCTCAAAGTTTTCTTTTAGCGTGGCCTCACAAGTTTTTTCATTCTTGTGGTTGAAATCCCGCAGGGTGTGCCCGTTGTGCCGCGGAGATGTCTGCGAGGTTGCATCTTGAAGACTGACGCTGCCATATGCGTCCAGCTGCGCATGGCATCCGCTGCAGCCCACCGATGGAAGCTCGTTCGGTGGAGCTGGAGCATCGAGATGAGACTATGAACGATGATCCTGTCATCACTGACAGTTTGTCGACAATCTCCTGCCGAAGAGCGTCCAAAATTGTGCGACACATGCGTCGTTTCTTACAGGGTCTTCGGACTTGTATATATCCTGTAGCATTCCCCCGTATGACAACCTGTAGATGTATGTGCAAATTCTGCATTCAGTTTATTCTCCCTTATGCTGAAGCCTAGGCATTGGATGCATATTCTCCTATCAAGTAAATAAATCCATATTTCACGTCACCAAACAAAAATGGTCTATTGCTGCTAGAAACGATTATCAAATTATCTAAAAACCAGTCAACGTACGGATTTTATGATCCATTGCCCGAAGTTTACACGTCAAAAATGAGGCCTCAGTATTTCGTTCACAACCTACGTCTTGAAAAGGGAATGGGCCTAATTTTAACTTACAAGATCTAGCAGGGGCAAAATGAAGCCTTCAGCATTTCGTTCCCGATCTTTTTCTTTTTTGAGCCTCTCAAACTGGATGCGCATCTGTTCATATTTGAGCCTCTCAAACTGGATCAAATTGAAGTTTTAATTTACAAGCATTGGCAGGGGCCGCGCGAACGCGTACCCCCTCTACCACAAATTATGACGTCCACTCTCCCACTTGGGTAGATGGTAGACCAGCGCACCCACGAAGTGCAATGTGGGCCACTTATCTAGGCCATGGGCCTTCATGATCGCCCATCGACCCCGTCCAGGTAAGTATGGGTCAAGGCTGCACCTGGGCATCGTTATATTGTCGCTCGCCCGCCCCCGCCTGGCTGGATCCGCGAGGTGGGACTAACGGAAACCGAACCCCGCGCTCCTGGCAAAGGAGCCGCGTTACCGCGCTGCCGTCGGATCCTACACGGACGGCTCGGGCCTCGGGGCGTCTTGCGGTGCGCGTGGCCACCTCCGCGGCGGGATGTTCAACTGGGCCGGCAACAGAGTACACGGGCGAAGCATCTCGAGTCCTGAATCAAACTCGTTTTCGTTTTCTCCAGGCCGATTTGCAGTCCTTTCAGATCGAAACGACGAAATCGGTCGAATTGTTTTGGTTTGTGCTCGAATTGAGCCACGAGTGAACGGTCGCAATCGCACCTTGTTCCGTGGCATCCCACCAGGCCATCTCAACCTGGCTCGTTCAGGCTCAGAAGATGGCGATCGATCACTAGCGTCGACCTGTATATCTCCATCGGCGTATCTTGTTCAGCACTGACCTAATCCGAAGCAAAAGATGCGATTAGCAGCTGTTATGGAGTGCGCTATCCCCTTCTCACAAAGCTTTTCGAGATGGTGGTGTAATTTCACGCGCTCCAGCCACAGCTCTTCGTCACGCGGTACCCCATACAATGGCGTGCCGGCACCTCTTCTCCCATACCCAGCGATTGATTCTGACATTTGTGGCTTCGAGATGTCGAGCGGTGTGTGGTAGGTAGAGATGGTGGGATTTATGTGGTGATAGATCCGTTACCGATTGGGGTACGCTACGGGCCACGTACGTAATGGAGAACTTAGGAGCAGTGTTGCTGCCATCTGAGAGATTTTGCTGTGAAGTTGCTACCTAGATCTGGAAGCATGCCGTTCTTTATGACGACATCTTATCAGCTGGAATCTGGAGTGATCCAAAATCTCAGCTGGAGAAAGGTTTTCCTTGGGACAATAATGCTGCAGATTAGATTCGACGTGGATCCAACTGTGGGCATGTTCCTATCCACGTTCAAGTTAGCAGTGGAATACTACTACACATCTTCCTCACGATTCTCCATCGTGAGAATGATCACTTGATATGGTCCAAAAAAACTCGGATGACTGGAATCTAATCTATTTATCTTTTTTCTAACTGGGGTTTAAAGATGTGGCAGTGGCACGATCAACTGCACTGTACTCAATAGTATTGAGCGTTCGTTATTTCCCAGAGCAATAGCTTGGTCACTGCTGTTGCCGCGTCGACGTCAACAGCGAATTGGTGTGTGGGCGCCACAAATAATGTCGAAAACAGCTGCTTTGTTCGCTCGACCGCTCCAAACCGAAGATAATGGTACGTGTCCCGGGCCTGTCCCTGTCCACCACGGCCACGCGAACGGACGAGCTTTCATGCATCGCTTGAGCCTGAAGCAGGGACTATCGAAATGTTCTGGGGGCATCGTTCCGTCTCCGTTCGCGTTGGTCAAAAAGCCTGCTGAATTCTGCTGCTGGGATCGACTGGATTTTTGCTGTCGAGTTTGGGACGCCGCCGTTCCGTCTTTGAAGATTTCAGGCAGATCGATTGGGGGAAATGGAAATGTGGTCTCAGTAGTTTCGGCGGAAAAGACATGCTTAATTGTGGAGGTGCAAAATGCGTGCTGGGATTGAACTTTGCATCGTATGGCTGGGCATAGCGACTGTACTACGTGCGTTGATTTGAAGCTGGGAGGATGTGGATCGAGATGAGGTTATCACTTGATCTCAGTTGGCCCGAGTTTGTGCTCAAATTGCTGTTTCTGCAGCGCGGGGGCGCCTCCACATGAACCGCTTAAATACAGAGCATCATCATCGCTAGTTTGTCGTAGAGCTAGTTGGGGGGATTGGCGTAACGTCATCGTCGGCTCTCTTCCTCCTTCCTCAGTTCCTCACTACACACACACCTCTGCTGCTCTGCTGCATCCAAGCTAGACGATGAGCCTGCCGAGCGGTGCGAGATGGCAGGCCTCCTCCTCATCGTCGTCGTCTCTCTGATCCAGATGAAGGGCACACACCGATCGCCGGTAGCTGCTTTGGAATCTTACGTCGCGAGAAGCGCATGCGACACAACTGGGATACTGCTACTTCGGTAGCTAGCTGCTAGGCAGGTTGCAGGTGGCGTGTTGTTGTTATCACCTGCCACTAGCTCGTGTGCTACGTGGATGGTCCTCATGGCCGGGATGCTCCCCGGCGTGGAGTGCGCCCGGCGGCGGCGCGTCCGGCAGGCCGTGGCCGAGGCACCGCCGGGCGGGACGCGGCGGCCGTCCCGGTGCCTCTACACCGCCGCTGGGCATGGCCATGCGCGCCTCGGTTCCAAGGTACGAGCGCCTCGTTCTGTTCGTGATAAAAAAGTTCTCTTATTGTTCACGGTCCGCGTTCTTATCAGTGGTTGCGCCATGAGACAATTCACAGGAGATCAGGAGCAGCGCGTGCAGGGAGAAGGAGACGGCGCACGCGTGGATGCTGGACAGCAACGCCCGGGAGGCGAAGGAGAGGCTGGATAAGAAGCTGAGGGGGCAGAGAGAATCTGTGGGCAAGAGGTGGGTTACTGTTTGCCGCAGATTGATTGCTGAACTAGTATCATCGTTCTTCAGAGTTGCGGCATTTTCCATTCTATCTAATGTTCAGAATTCGAAGGATTCGTCAGGTTTTAGAAATATTACAACTATAACAGATTAAGAAGCAAGATATATAGGGCTGAAAATCTTCCATTCATGCGTACTACTCCTCTTTCCTTTTTCCGTTAACGTGCCAAGATGATTTTGCGCGGGAATCTAGTGCCATGTCTCCTCACGAACATACTCTCTCCTTCCTTAAATGTGATTTTTAATTTTAACTTTAATTATTTATTTTATTAAAAAATTGATAAAAGTTATATATTTTGTTATAATTTAATTAATTATTAAAATTATTTAAATCACAACTTAAAATTTTATATAATTAAATTAATTTAATTTTTTGATCAAGACGAATGATTCATTCGTGGCAACCTAGCTCACGCTTCAACACACAGAACTAACAGTGATGGCCACAAATCGCTGCAGGCGTCAGAGCACCTCGACGAGCCAAGAAGCCCGGGCAGCGAGTAGCGGCCGCGATGGCATCAACAACGAACACTCGGCCACGACGGCGCCGCTGACGGGAGTGCTGCAGCGGGAGGTGCTAACCAAGAACAGGGCGGCGGCGGCAGGAGCTGCAGGCCGGCGCCGGTTCGTCTGGAGCGGGCTGCGGCGGAGGCCACCAGCGCCTGCGTCGGAGGCCGGGACGGAGTGCGCCGTGTGCCTGGAGGAGCTCCAAGCGGGGGACGTGCTGGTGCACCTGCCCTGCGCGCACCGATTCCATTGGGCCTGCGCCGTGCCGTGGGTACAGGCCGCCTCGCGCTGCCCCGTCTGCCGTGCACACGTCCACCTCCTCGCCGAGCAGGAGCAACCCGCCGCGGCTGGCTGATGCTCCTGCCGGTGTGTCTTGTGTTACTGTAGTAATCTGGACTGCTGAGAGTGGCTAGTCGCTCACGTTAATCTCTACTCCGAAACTGTAACCTGTTATATATACGTACGGATGAAAATTTGTGATCTTAAGTTTTATTCCACCTTCCAACCTCTTCAGCTCAACTAAATAATCTTTTTTTTTTTCAAAACTAACCATTATTGTAAAAAACTTATTTAGTTGAACTAAAAATATTCAGGGGCGAACATAGGTTTCAATTTACACCCCTAGCTATGTATACGGTGCATGGGTCGCTGGAGTATTCTTTGTTTACCATGTTGCTCCACTCTAAACTGTACGTACCGTTCTTAACGGCACGGTATTTGTCGTAGACGGCTATTGTCTCGCGAGCCAATTTCGCCGGCTAATAATGTCAAGGTTGGCTGGTGGAGAAGGGTCTGACGGTCATCGCATGGCTCATCGAAATGGGCCTACTCCACCTATTTGATGGAGCAGGAAGCATGACAAGCAAGAGTCAAAGATGTTTTTTGTTTTAGGGAAAAGAGTCAAATATGCTTGCCATGTGTTCCGTTGTTGATATTGCAGGTTCCACCACTCCTACTCCACCTATTTGATGGAGCACAAGGCAAATGAAACGACAATAAAAGTTTTTTTAACAGAAGACTTATATAAAGATAATACGATTTGGGAAACTAAAATAAAAGAAAACCTCCCAGTATCTAAGATGAAAAGTTGTATGTGAGATGTAAGCATTTCTATATATTATGGTGTGGATCCATACCTTGCACTGGAGTCATCTCTCTATATTCGATAGCATGCAATTCAGGCAATTGAAGAGCAACTAGACACAAGATCACAGTGGAACACAGCGTTCATAACTTCCTTTTGCGACAAACAGTAAACAAAGTAGGGAAACATTAAAATGAGCAGGGTAGGAGCAGAGGAATGGTCGAGTAAAACTGAACGTACATAGGATCCTCCTCCTCATTTAGGACTACAGCATCTCAGTTCTGCAAATCTTAAAAAGATTAAAGATCAAAATTTCAGATAGATCAGAAAAGGCAACCATTTAATGTAACGAAGAACTATATATACTTACATTTATTTTGGAGATTTGTTCTTTGTCTTTAAAGATATAGCAAATGCGTACATAATTCATTGGAAATAAGTAGATGGCCCGAACGTAATTCTTGCATGAATAATCAACCTCAAACCCTTGTTAATATTAAAAAAAAAAACATTTAGCCCGTTGAGAGATGAGATGGCTTCTCAGAGCATCAGGTCACAAGGTCAAAAAACAAAGTGCTGAGCGCAGCCAGCCCAAGCTGAGTCAAGCCCACCTTATTTCAAGACTTAAAACCAATTTACCTTCATGAAAACCTGAAACAGCATCTGGTCACAATTGCATATACAAGAGCACTCCAAGCAAGGCAGACTATAAAATCTGGGTCTATAGTGCAGCCCAAAACTTGTTCAACCCTAAATACTACAGAGAAACAGGCACTGGTGCTAAAGTAAGACATATTAATGTACTCTATCAAGCAACAGGAAAATACCACTATGAATTTTGCCTTGGTATCTAAAAAACATGCTATAATCACTTTGTGACTATTTGTTGTTTTCAAATATGATCAGAGGAGCATACATTTTTTCAAAAATAATAGTGTGACTGCATAGTGTGGGATAATATTCACACTAGTAAGAATGCATCTGATTATTTATTGAACACATGAATTTATTAGATAAGTAGCTTACAATGGTTTCATTGTGACCCCAACCCTTAGTTCTATAAAAAGATTCTGATTATGCGTTTCAAGGATTCCACTTTTGAATTTAGCAGAAAATAATGACAGAATATAAACAATACCCAGGTAACTAAAAATATATGGCGGCACAAGACTGCTACATTTGGACATCAGTATAGTTAATAAATGCTATTAGATGACATAACAAATTATAACAATAATAGCAGGAAAAAACTGTAAGACAAGTACTTTAGATTTGGTTGGCCGGAGGTATACTTCTACTAGTAGTAGGGCAAAATTAGCTACTTAAAAAATCCTCACCTATTAAAGACAGGAGTAGAAAGAATTCATATGGATCAGAGTTTAAGATAACACAAGACCTCTAAGAAGATGAGGGAATACGTAAAGAGGAATCAAATAACACAATATAGACAACAATTCATTAAGTGCCGATGGAACATACAGGTAGAGGTTACTATTAACTCAAATGGCAAGTCACTGATTAGAGTTCACTAATCATGATGTATACAAACTAATAATTCAAATAGACAGCAATTTCTCGACGATAAATGCTGCAAAGAAAGCTGTATAGTAAACTTTATCATTTATCCATACCATTGGGCTTCAGTCATACAGTTGATGAAGGGCGACCTAAGTCTAGTAGCACTCTCTTATCAACACCGAAACTACACTACAAAAATTTATAGCACAATCATGGGTGAAACAACAATACAACAGTGGCATCAGTTGTGCCAAAAAACCATGTGCCTATACTCCCATTATGCAGATGATGGGTCTTAAACATGGTATGTGTATGCAAAACTCAAACATAGATCACGATCACGCCGATCACCCCATCCACCCCATCCTTTGAAACCAGCCTGATACCCTTCTTGCTTATGGATGATGTGGACTGGCCAGTTAGCTTTTATGTTAGGAACCTTATCAGTGTCCTCCAATTTCACAGCTGCTGCACCATTATCTACACACACATTGTTCGAACCTTGGCCTTGGTGCAGACCACACTTGCCGAAATGTGCAGCACTTCTCCTAGGTCCTCTTAGACTGTAAACAGGAGCTCCAAATGATGGGTACACAGTTGCCCACATCGTTATATCCCAATTGTACTCATCAAATGCACAAAACTGCTTAGCCTTGGCATGAATCTTCCTCCACACAGTCCTATTGAAGGCATAGCCGATGTTACCCATCTTCTCAGCTACCAGGCTTGCCCAGCCTTCACCTTGCGATCTGACATCTGATGGCGCCAAATTGATAGCATAGCACTGGGGGCACTTCTTCGGCTTCAAATCCACAAGCAGCTGGGCGTTCCGGTACGCATTGGGGAAGATGTAGTGATCCTCCTCAATGAATAGAATGTGCCCGTCGAAGTCCCTGGTCTCCTCCAGTCCATCCCACAGGGTGTTCATCATCCACCACCAGTGATGCTTCAGAGACACGATTCTCGGGGACCGGTGGTTGCCGTATTGGTCTGGGTTGCCCTGGCACTTCTTCTCCGCCGCGTTGTCCTTGCTCTGGCAGTCCCCCGGGGTGACGCCGGGGAAGGAATCTGGGAAGAGGTGAGGCGAGTACGGCGCGAAGATCTGCTTCACCTGGCAGAAGTTGATGCCTTGCACGATCTTGTCCATCTCCGGGAAGTAACCATCGTGGCTGACGATGAGCAGCGCCTCGCCGATGCCCTCGACGCGGGAGAGGCTGTCAACGACGAGGCGAAGGTAACGCGGACGGTTGTGGACGTAGAGCACGATCTTGAGGTGGCCGTCGGGCAAGCTCGGGAACCGGTCGGCGTTGCGGGGCGGCAGCGCGTTGCGCTGGGAAAGGGAGAGGGAGAGCGGGCTCTGGCGCGGCAGCCGCGGAGTGAAGGACGGATCAAGCAGGATCTTGCGCTGCGCGACGGAGCGGTTGCCGCCGGTGGAGGAGGCGGAGCCGAGCCGGCCCGCGGACGGGGAGAACCCGAGGCGGGCGCTGGTGCGGAGGAGCTCGGTGATGACGAGGACCGCGAGGATGACGGCGAGGAGAAGCGGCGCGGGGCGGAAGCGGAGACGGGAGCGGTGTTGGGACGAGGAGGAGGAGGAGGAGGCGAGGGGCATGGCGGCGGGCGCCGGTGGCGGCTGGCTTTGGCCGGACCTCGCGCTACAGTTGGTGGAGCGGAGTTTGTTCGCTGCTGGCTGCTTGACGGAGGCGAGTGGCGACCGCGTCTGCGTCGCGGTTTGGCAGAGCAGAGCTGGTGAGCCTGTGAGTGTGACGGTTTTCCATATTTTTGCTTTCCCATTTTTGCGCTTTGAAGTGCCCTTCGGGAGTTTAACTTTGAATCTATTTTTAGAGTAGTACAGCTGTTCAGGGCAGCATTGGTAGTAGCTGCTTTTCTACGAAGTACTGTAGTGTTATATCATAAATAATTATTAATACTTAATAATATGACATAGTAGTGTTAGTAAGTATTTCTTCTGTTCTGGATTAACTGATGTGTTTAGCTCTGTGAAAAGTCTTGAAATAAGTGTCGTTTTGATTTCTACCGGCTCCTCTATGATACATTTTTTTTCTCATCTTCTCCATTGTCTTCACTCATGCTACCAAAATTCATGGCTTCTAGCGCAGACGCATCTGCACCCGCTGCCGCAATGGAACTCAGAAGCGGGACACGCCCACTGCCGCTGTCGATGACCGCGGGGGTGCCCTTCTCGTGCTTGTCCGCCGTCACCGCCGCCGATGAGCGTGGGGGTGCCATTTGGCCCCTTCCTGTGTATGCGCAAGATCCGTCACGCCGCTCCTGCGGAAGGGCAGCGTCGTAGTGTACCTTTTGCACGAACCCTCGAGCACCTTAGTACTGGTTTTCTGCTTTCGCAAGACTGCAACGCTTGCTAAGCTCAATGTATTCGTTGGTGTGTTGCTGAAGCATGAGTGAAAGATTGATTGGATTTGGCTGCGCATTTTTTGCAGGCGGACGCAGCCACAGATGAGATATACGCGTTGGTCGAATCGATTTTCATGTGCCGATGTTATTGTACGGTTGCTTGCTTTATGATATGAAAGAGATAGAGGCGCATGCGTGGTCGCCTCAGGGGAGGGGGCATGCCGTGGCCGCCGCCGCGGCCGATGAGATCGGACGCGGGGACGCACCTGCCGTTGCTGGAGCCAGTGAGCTCAAGCACGGCGCCACTGGGGATCTCAGAGATTCACCCTCCGCCTGAGACTACAGCAGCGTGTTGCGACGACGTTGGTGCTCTGTTTTCTTCCTCGTTTCAAAGTTGTGAGAGAGGGTAGGATGGTCTTTTGTCCTTGGATGGTCTTTTGTTATTTGCACTAATCAGCAATTTAAATTCTAAAACGTCACTTATATGGGAATAGAGGGAGTACTATTTACTTCTCTTTAAAAAAGTTAATGTTATTGTTAGAAAATATTCTCAAGTGAAGTTATAATCTTAATATTTTATAATCTAGATTATAATTTAGAAATTATAATATGTGCTTATTTGTTTGACAACCTAGCTTATTTTTTCAACTTAGTAGGAGTAGTGAGTTTTTGAAGACTATAATCATAAATAAGCACATAATAACCAGTTTATTGAATTATAATAATCCAAACTTTAATCTGTTAAATAAGCTGTCATGTTTGTTTACCTCAGTAAATTATAATTTTTAGACTGTATAATCTATTAGATTAGATGAGACGTCTTTTATATATATATATATATATATATACTCTGCAATAATAAAGATAATTGAATCATTTGTTTCTCTAATTGTCTCTACTCTCAACACATTATCAGCACGCTCTTCACGAAGCGACCAAGAAATCATCGTCAAGAACAGGTCAAGAACGGCAACGACTTCGCATTGGAGACGTCATCAGCAACTACGTTGTTCTTCTCTGTCTTCAAGAATGACTCCCGAGTCCCGATGAGGCATCATGGCATAAAATGAATTACATGACGTTTGATGAATAATTGAAAGCAGCTTAGTATTGTAGCCTACGAATCATGCTAAGATGATAATTGCTTACTCCATCGATGAAAAAATGGCATTTTGGGTTTGACACGAGAGCTAAGACTTTATTTCTATTAAAAAATTTGAGATTCTGTTTTTAATAATGCTAGTAGAAACGAACAGTCTGTTTGTTTCAGATTCTGTTAACTGAACTTTTTAAAATTCAGAATCTTATAATCTATTATTTCTCAAGTTTTATTCTCACATAACTCACAATTTTTACTCCGCAATTGCTTAATTTACTTGTTTGTTTTAGTTTTTGAGTTATAATGTTTTACAATCAAGCTTTTATATAAATTTTCATAATTCAATAAATTGACGTGATCTATGGTGGAAATAAATACGTAGAGTTTAAGGAGAGGAAAATAGAGAGTATAACGGAAAAGAGAAAAAGCCAAACACGCGATAATGGCATGAGAAACGCAAACGCGCGCCGTTTGATTAGACAGAGCAGGCCGCCGTTCGCCCGTAGGCCGCGCAGCGCCGTGCGTCTGGGCCCTGCCCGTCTCCAGAATCGAGCGGCCCAAGCACGCTCTGTTTGTGTGGCTTCTTCGGTGGCGCACCTGTCCGTGAATGGGACACCGGATCAGGGATCTGCTGCTCGCCCGCGACGAGCCGTCAGCCATCAGCCCGTCAGCCTGTCGCCGGCCCCTCTCGCACCATGGCTCTATCACCGGTTGTTGCTGTTTGACATTCCTCGCGAAGTCACGATCGATTTTGTTTGTTTCGTCGAGATTCACGAGACGCGGCAGCGACCGGAGTGGGTGCGTAGTTGCGCAGGCATTCGACGCGGCTGGTTTGTTGCTCGCATCGTCGTGGCCTTGGCGCTGCGGCCTCTCGAATTATCGACGAGACTAGAACGTGGTAGGCAGGTTGAGTCGTTGCTCCGCTCCATCGAGTTCGTTGCCGTTTGACAATGCTGCTGTACCAGCTCCTGACGATCCGGAGTTGGCCCCGTCCGAAACCAAACCATATTTTGATGCTCCATATGGGTGGTGGTTACTGATACAGTGCCACGTTGTCGAATGGAATCTGCAAGGAAAAATAAACGCGTTTGTCACCGTCGATAGCTGTCGATGCGAGTACAAGGAACAGCGACCCGAGAGCAAGGGCGCCGAGAACTGACAACGACGAGACGAACAACCGGGATTGTCCGGTCCCAAGGAGAGGAGAGGATGCCGAGTTGACCGCGCACCGAACCATCGTGGTGGAGTGGATCTCGATCACGACGGTGGCATCTCAGATCTGGAGAAGAGAGCTCGACGTGCCTCCACTCCACCAGCAGCGAAACGAGATCGGAGAATCGCTGGCCCCCAAAACAGAGGAGCCAGAGAAGTGCAGGCCGTCCATCAGATCACTGGATTTTCTCCCCAAAAAAACTCACCCGGCCCCGCGGATTCCACCCAAATCCCGGCAACCAGCAAAATCCCGCCGAGGGGAGGGGCAAGGTGGGCGCCGCGGGGAATTTGGAGCCCGAGCTTATCGTTTCGGGCCTTTCCAGCACGCCAAAAATTCCGAGCAGCAGCAGCGCGTCACCCCGTATAAACCACCACCGCTTCCGAACGCCCCTCCCTCCCTCGTGTCATTTCGCCACCAGATCTGCTCCTCCGCCACCGACCCCCCCCACCCCACCCTTTCTTCCGGCGAGATACTACTCGCCGGAGAGGGGGCCGCCTTCGCCGCACCAACCCAAGCGCAACCCCTACTGCCGCGCAGATCCAGAACCTCCCCGATCCAGATCCAACTGCGGCCAGCCAGCCATGGCTCGCCTCGGCGCGCTACTCGTGTTCGCCGTCGCGGCGGCGCTCCTCTCCGGGGTCCGCGGGTTCTACCTCCCGGGGAGCTACCCGCACAAGTACAGCACGGGCGAGCCGCTCAACGTGAAGGTGAACTCGCTGACCTCCATCGACACGGAGATGCCGTTCAGCTACTACAGCCTGCCGTTCTGCGTGCCCCCGGAGGGCGTCAAGGACGTCGCGGAGAACCTCGGCGAGCTGCTCATGGGCGACCGCATCGAGAACTCGCCGTACCGGTTCAAGATGTACACCAATGAGTCGGACGTCTTCCTCTGCCGCTCCGCGCCGCTCGCGCCCGACACCTTCGCGCTGCTCAAGAAGCGCATCGACGAGATGTACCAGGTCAACCTCATCCTCGACAACCTCCCCGCTATACGTTACACCAGGAAGGACGACTACTTCCTCCGCTGGACGGGGTACCCCATAGGGATCCGCGTCGGCGTCGACTACTACGTCTTCAACCACCTCCAGTTCACCGTCCTCGTCCACAAGTACGAGGAGGCCAATGTGGCGCGCGTCATGGCCGCCGCAGACGCCGACGTCATCCCCGCGGGTGGCAAGGACGGTAGCGCAGAGGCGTCCTCCGGCTGGATGGTGGTTGGGTTCGAGGTCGTGCCCTGCAGCGTCAAGCACAACCCGGAGGATGTCAAGTCGCATAAGATCTATGACTCGTACCCCCGCAAAATCAAATGCGACCCGACCACCGTGTCCATGAGCATCAAGGAGAACGAGCCCATCGTCTACACCTACGAGGTGCAGTTCGTGGAGAGCGACATCAAGTGGCCGTCGAGGTGGGACGCCTACCTCAAGATGGAGGGGGCCAAGGTGCACTGGTTCTCCATCCTCAACTCCCTGATGGTGATCGCATTCCTCGCTGGTATTGTGTTTGTCATACTGCTGAGGACTGTGAGACGGGATCTGACCAAGTATGAGGAGCTTGATAGCGAGGCGCAGGCCCAGATGAATGAGGAGCTCTCTGGGTGGAAGCTTGTGGTCAGTGATGTCTTCCGTGCTCCAAGCAACCCTATGCTGCTCTGCATTATGGTTGGGGATGGCGTTCAGATCCTTGGGATGGCGGTCGTCACCATTCTGTTTGCTGCACTTGGGTTCATGTCACCGGCCTCCCGTGGTACTCTGATCACTGGCATGCTGTTCTTCTACTTGGTCCTTGGAATTCTGGCAGGATACGCTGGTGTCCGTGTCTGGAAGACAATCAAGTGCGGAGATCACTCTGGGTGGGCTGGTGTTTCGTGGAGGGTGGCTTGCTTCTTCCCTGGCATCGCATTCTTAATCCTTACAACACTGAACTTCCTGCTGTGGGGAAGCCAGAGCACTGGTGCCATCCCATTCTCGTTGTTCGTTGTGCTGCTTCTGCTCTGGTTCTGCATCTCTGTGCCGCTTACACTTGTTGGTGGATACCTTGGTGCCAAGGCACCGCACATTGAGTACCCTGTTCGCACAAACCAGATCCCACGGGAAATTCCTCCACAGAAGTATCCATCCTGGTTGTTGGTCCTTGGTGCTGGCACACTGCCCTTTGGCACCTTATTCATCGAGCTCTTCTTCATCATGTCAAGCATATGGATGGGGCGTGTGTACTATGTCTTTGGATTCCTCTTCATTGTCTTACTGCTGCTGGTCATTGTCTGCGCTGAGGTTTCCCTGGTTCTGACTTACATGCACCTCTGTGTTGAAGACTGGAAATGGTGGTGGAAGTCATTCTTCTCATCTGGATCGGTGGCAATCTACATTTTCTTGTACTCAATCAACTACCTTGTTTTTGACCTCAAAAGCCTGAGTGGACCAGTGTCCGCGACCCTCTACATTGGCTACTCACTCTTCATGGTGATTGCTATTATGCTGGCCACTGGTACCGTCGGGTTCATTTCTTCATTCTGCTTTGTCCACTATCTTTTCTCATCGGTGAAAGCAGACTAGGTTTCTCCCAGCTGAGGAAGCAACTACTTTATTGAGAGGTGAGCTATCAGGTCATTGAAAAGTTTGTAGCAACAAAAGTTTTAGTTCATGTCATGTTTTGGTATACGGAACCATAATAACTGTTGTAAGGGCTACTAGGGTTTATCATTGGCTTTATGAAAGAGATTCAAGCAGCTTGCGCGATGTAACAGTGAATTGTTTTATTCATATGTGTTATCTTGTTGCCCAGCCTGTGATTTAGTACTCCCTCCAGGACGATTATTCTTGATGTTTTGGATATGTTTGAGTCAAACATTGGAAACATAAATTACAAATAATTTTAAATTGGTTAAGTTTAAAGATGTGAAAACTATATGAATAGATTTGTCTTTAAAAATTATTTCCTAAAAGTATACATATGTCAATTTTAAATAAAAACTTATAGAAAAAAATAAAAGTCAAAGTTGTATTTTGAAAACCGTGTCTACAAAACATCAAGAAATATGGAACCGGAGGGAGTACATGGTAATGTCTCCGTTGCAAGTTCCGCTTGGTGATTTCCCAGAAATTTATCTCCACCTGCTAATAGTTTGTTGCAGTTTTTTATTTCCCCAATCTACAATTAATTTATATGATATCACTATCATTTTTTTTTGATCCCTCATTATGCTACATATGTTTATTTATCTCTTCTCATGGCATCATTTATGAGTATGTGCGTTCTAAAGTACCAGTGTCTTGATTTTGTGCACCTGACAGCATGCAGTTTTAAGGTGGTCACTCATTGTAGGCTGCTTTTTAAGACACTTCCTTGAACCCTGCGCAAGCACGAGCGCTGCCCTTTTTACTCATTGTAGACTGCTAAGCAAATTCATTTTAATACGATAGTTGACCATGTAGTGCCATGCGCTTTTCTATAATGGTTACTGTGAATTGTCATTACATTGTTAGTTGTTCCAAGCAACATCTTGCAAATTTTATAATGTATGATCATTATAAATGAACTACTAGTTATTTGTGAACCAGTCAGTAGATATTCTTATGCTGTCAACTCCAAATCATCCCAATTGAAACTTAGGACTAACCATGAGCTACCTTACATCGGTTTGATGTTGTATCTTACTTTAATGCTGGGGAATGGTCCTCATTTTTTTTCCTATACTCTTTGTAATGTAAGTTCCAATATTCTTGATATGCATTGTCCCATAGTGAATTGATGCATGTGGATATTTTCTGGCCTCCATTGTGTACTTCTAGGTTGCCCGAATCTGAAATCTGGAATGGACGACGCACCTGTAGTTCATAGGCAGAGGACAAGAAGTGCAGTTTCTCTGCAGCAGCAACTTGTTCATGTAAAGATTATAACAGTAACGGCCTATGTCAAACCTGTAATGGTTGTCAATTGTGTTTTTACAGTTCATACGACTGGAAAGTTTTGTGCCACAAATTCGCAACGCACGTGTAACAGCAAGAAAATTTTAACCTTTTCTGATGATGCTGTTTAGCCCGTGAAGTTTGAGCCCCGTTGTTAGGGCTTCTTCACCGCCGGCTTAGGGTGTGACTGAGAGGAGGTCGCCTGGAACCACAGATAGTGTTCCTGAGGAAAATCAGCCATCGGTGTCGTCCAACGCCATTGCGGGCAGACGTGTCGCGAGGTGACGATGCCTCGCGCGTAGGCGGCCAAACCCTTGCAGGTCGGCAACCACTCGACGACGCTGCCGAAAGATTAAGCCGCCGGTGTATCGGTAGTCGGTAACTTCTTCAAGCTTCTTGCCGTGTCCAACGGACGGAGTCAAATTGAGTTCGGAAACCATGGCCATACCAAGCGGTCAACAGCTGGTTTGGCTGATGCCTTCAACGCCTCGAAGAATCAAGAAACGTTCAAACGGCACGCCGCAGGGCAAGCAGACGGACCATCTCCTCTTCCGGCTTCTGGGTTCTGGCCTGGTACAGATATGCTTGATACAGATATGCGTGTTCTAAACAAAATTATGCATTCGATTGGGTGCTTGATCAAACCGCAAAGATTGTTGCGTGACGGGCAGCAAAATGTTTTTTGGCAGCCAACTCTCCATGAATCAGTTTGGAACACGCATAAGCCGCTCTCACGTTCTCAACGCAAATCCAGAACAAAAGAAACCTCTCCTCCCCATCCGGCAGTTCTGAGAGCAATTAAATCAACATATGCAGAACATAGAAATATTGCCACTGATATATATAGATAGATCAGAACTGAACTGATAGATAGATAGTACAAACTTTGCACGATAGGAGTAATTCTTACATACGACCTGCTGTCCACTACACATTATAACATAGCTCATAAGCGACCTAAGATCACATCGACCACGAAACACATACTACTACTTGTCAAACACACACTAATTCAGGTATCTGCTACTACCAGATTAGCTACACAACCACCAATTAATCAACACGCTAACTTAGCCTGCCAACTTCTGAACCAACACCGACCTAAAACGAAACCCTTCATCCACCAACTCTTTACTCATAATTACCCTGCCATACTTTTGAAGCGAACCAAACCAGCTAGAATCCTGCGAACCTAACCACCACCAAATCCAACAGCAGGTAACTCTTGTTCCCCAACCTTCTTCTGAAAAAATACCGAAGAGGTTGATCCGAAGAGGTACCAGTAGATCTGATCCGGAGAAGCTCTCGAACGGATCCATCCACCCATCAGGCGCTAACCATCCAACGATCCATCCTTACATCCATCCATCCATCCATCGGAATAGAACCACCGGAGAAAAGAAAGACGAGAAGAGACGAAGAAGTAGTAGTAGTAGACCTAAGGAGCGGAACGGACGCTGGTCCGGCGATGATGGCCTTGGTGGCCGTCAGGCGACCTGGCCGATGCCCAGCAGGCACCGAAGGCTACGTGTCGCTTCGGTCTCCGCGCGGCGGAGACAGAAGCCCGGGACGGGGAGGGAGCTCGGCTCGGGCGCGGTGGCAAACGCCGGCCCAGCGTACACGGCGACCTCGGGGGCCGAAACGACCTTTTTCGGCGCCACGGTGGGTTCCTTCGGCCCGATCCGGCCGGTGGAGCGGATCACGCGCTTGTTCACCGCCGCTGCTTGCGGCGCGGGCACTGCTGCGACGGGGGCCGGCGCAGGAGCGGGAGCCGGTGGCTCCTCGCCGCGCTTGAGGATCCGAACCTCCTCCATAACAATCCGCTTCTCCTTCGTCGGGGACGGCTGCTTCCGAGCGGCCGGCTTCGGCGGCGGAGAGCGGCGGCTCGGAGCCGCCGACTTCGCGGGCGGTGACGCAACCACCGCCGTCTTGGGAGGCGGTGAGGCTACCGCCGCCGCGGCCTTGGGCGGAGGCGAGGACGAGCCCGCCGGCTTCGGGCTCCGCCGGCGGCGCGGCTTGGTCGGAGACGGGGTGAACGCATCCAGATGCATCCGGTTGTTCAGCGCGTCGTGCGATCTGAGCACCGCCGTGGCCATGTCTGGCTGATTCTTCGGAGAAGAAGAGGACTTCTGTTCAAAGCGACGGGAAGACTTGGAAGGGGAGGAAATGGAACCGTCCGTCCGCAGGGGAGACGAGGAGACGCGGTGCGGTTACCGCCGCGGAAGCTAACCCTAACGGAGGAGAAGAGGAATGGGGAAGGGAGAGAGAGAAGACGTGTGTGAACAATGCAAGGGCGAAGGGCCGCGACGAGTCCGGCTTATATCGACCAGAGACGCGTGCGCGGCCAGAATTCCGTGCGTCGGATTTTTTTTATTTTTATTTCCATTTGCCTTGGTCGGGCGGTGAGGGAGACGTGTGTTCCTCGTGGCCGCGCTCCACGCCGTCGGATGCCGGCGTGGACGGCTGGCTGCCGTTGCCGTGTCGCGCCGGTGACTGTGCGGTGAGGCTGCAGCTGCACCGCCCGCCTTTGTTGAGCGGGTCCCACACGCGTTCCCCGGCTCAGGGCCGTGACTCATCGCTGACCGACATGGGCGGCTCGAAGGAGTGGTTGAACCCGTACCCTCGGAGTTGCTTGGAATTTCACGCTGTGCCATCGCCGCAGATTTTTTTCCCCCGGGCCTCCAGTTTTGCGTGGCTGGCAATACTGTAGATACTGCCGACCGTCTGGGGCATATTCCAGCTTAGTACTACAGCACATGATGCAAAGCAACCAGAGGGCCAGAAAGAAAATGGAAAAAAGAAAAAAATGGAGAAAACTAGGGGTACCAGTTGCCGTGGGAGCCGCGCAAGTGGAGCTAGTGGGTGGGCCAAGCGACAGCTGTGGTGCCGTTCCCGCGGCCTGCGAGGCGGTTTCCCGGCAATTATCGCCGTGGGGCCCGGCCGGCGCGTCCGCATTTACTAATGATCCCACCCACCATAATTTATTCAAAAAACCCCCTCCAATAATCTCCGGGGTCCATGATTGATGCTCGGCATCTCAATTGCAGGAGCAGTTGACGTTAAATTAACGTCGCAGTCGCCTTTTGCTGGCCGCCTAGCGTCTGTTAGAGGAGGGTAAAATAATGGAATTTTCGGATTCGTAATCTCACTATCGTCCATGGTGCTCCTCTCGATTACCGCGTAGATTAAACCGATCCTTGGCGTCTTCGTTAGCGCTCGTGGACCCGGTAGCCGGTACGGAGGGAGTAGGAGGTGTGGGGACGCGGCACCTAATCCCTTCCTTGCTCACCCTCCGCCTTCCGTCCCCGCACTGGGGTGGGCTCGGCTTTTCTTGTCTAGCCCACCGGTCATTGAGTCTTTTGGAAGCGAAGGGTCGCGCGCGGAGGATCTCGGGCCTATCGGCTCCAACGGGCCTAAAGAATGCCGGGACACGTAAGGTTATGGGAGGCAGGCAGAAATGAAAGGTGAGCTGATGCCGACGAGGGAGCGTCCACCGTCACGTGCGGCTCATGCGTCCTTTGCTTTTGCATTTTTTTTCCCTCTGATGAATGCTATTGCGTTGCTTTCCCTCGAGTCAAACTACTCGAAACAACGAGACCCGTGCGAAGTAGACACGACGCTGTAGACGCGTACACGGACCGAGTCGCAGGAGCCGGCCGGCACGGCGAGACCGAGACCACCTCAACGCGCCCACACGTCTCCGTCTTCCGTGAACCCGTGATAGACTATTGCCTGTTGGGCCCTATATCGGCTAGGGATTTGGAGCATCCAGCCAGAGCACATGCAACATGTTTTTGTGTTGGATACGCTGCTTCCCAACGGGTGCCACATTGCCACGAGCTATTTGATGGAAACCTGATACAGGATTATATACACTTCATCCAAGTGTAAGACTTTCAAGTCTGCAATGGCAATGGACATATTGAGGAGTCTGCAATAACAATATAATAAAAAATGAACGCTTCTACAAAGTCTGGTGGCTGTTTGCGTATCCCGTTATTTTACTCAACAGGTACTGTATTTAGGATCTGCTTACAAGCAGGTACTTCAATATTTTACACGTAGACAAGCTCTTCAGGGTATGTCGTATGACGAATAATTTCTCCAAGTTACACAAACTTGGCCACAACCGAGTAGTCTAAGCTGGGAGGACCCAAAAATCCCAGCATACTGTAACGTCTACGGAATTAACCACAACACGGTAGCCTCAGCCCTAGCAATTTTGTCTAGTTGATGTTATGGAAGGAATCAGTTATAGCATCAGCAAGATAATCGCACTTTGCTAGGGATAGCCCAGCTAATGAAATTCGCCAGTCCTTGGTCATGTGAACGTGACATTTGTCTGTCATGTTGTCACTCTGCAAAAAGAAAAAGAATGGGTTGGGTTGCAGCGTATAGTTCGTTTCTATACAGAGATCATCAATAAAATGAAAACAAAATTCTGGAAACCTAGCAAGAGCTGCTATACAATGCGTATCGTAGATTCATACCCGAAAATGAATGACAGCATAAACTCCTATCGACCTAGAACTTATGATAATTGATACTAACATTTAAACGGTTAACATAGGGACACAACACAAGAAATTAGAGCAGTTACTAGCAGTCCCAGTTCCTGAATTGCCACTATCGAATCGCATGTGGCAATACCAGCGACCGTTTCGCAACATAAAACCCAGGCAATTCACGATACCGACTGCGGGATCTAAACACCCAAGAGCAGCAACCGGAGAAAAAAAAAAATAACCCAGCAGAGTATCACTACCTTCCTCGTGATCCCCGGTCGACAGCCATTCCTCCACCGATTCTTCCCACCTTCGAGAACCTGCACGCACCGATAAACCACCGCGAATATACTTCAGACTATGGTCCGAGAAACCAACCAATGCGCAGGAGCAGGGGATCGGGGACAACGCTGGCAGTACCTTGGACCGGGCGGCTACGGCGGAAGCGGCCGGGGAGGAGACGGCGAAGGCGCCGGAAACCATAGCCATCGCCGGACTAGTATGAGGAAGCTGCACATCAGAGACGCGACCGCCAACTATACTGTACCGTACTGTACTGGGGAGATCAGGTGATGGTGCGCAGGGTGCGTGACGAGTTTGAGGGACCAAGCGGAGGGGAGGACTGGAGTGGGTAGATGGCAATGGCCCGATGGCCTCCGTGTGTCCGTCACGAACTGACTTGCGGTGGCTGTGCCCTTTGTCAGGGGCGGAGGCAGCGGGGCGCATGGGGGGCAGCTCTCCCCCATTTTTTTTCAAAATTTTTGATTATATATGCTTTTTTATATTAATAAATAACTATGTACTTTAATAAATATAAGTAGTAGTAACCTAAAAATACAAGAAAAACTTAACATTTTCCTAATCTCATTTTAAGTAGTAGAATAAGAGTCTAAACATCTCTTTTTGCTCCACTGTTCATCTCTACCATTGCTTTATTATTTGAGTTTGAGTTTAGTGAGTTTTCTTTGCATTGCTTGCCTTTGATATACCATGTTGCTTTATTTTGTCCCTTCATAATTGAAATCCTACACCCTTTTTGTCCGTCTGTTCTCGCGTTTTTGAAATTTTAGTTAGACTGTTTATTGACCCCAATGGAAGCGCCACATCAAATATCAACTGTTTCATCTGTAAAAAGTAAATAAAGAAAATAATATTTATTTGCTGAGTTCAAAAGTTTATACTTATGAGTTCAGAACAGAGACAAAAGGTATTGTCTGCGCAGATCCTCTTAGACACCAAAACATTGCTTGATCAGCTAAAGAAGAAAAAAAAAACTAAAACATCGCTAGTAAGAATGTCTATCTAATAAGGACTTTTTCGGTACAATTTTTTTTTCTGCCGGGGCTGCTCGATAGCCACAGTAAAACAGTGAGCAGTGCAGCAACAGCATGCTGTGGCAGTTATAAAACCAGTTACTCCAAACAAGCATTAAGTGATATTAAGTGTTGTTTTTAACTTTTTACACGTCTAGTCATTTTTCTTATTAAAAATTGAAAATTAGATTTGTTTATTGTAAAATATTTTATTGCTAGAAATAGATTAAGTATGATTTCTATGTTTTTTATATTATTTTTTTTGAATGAGATGAATAGTCGATGTGTATAAATCAAAAAGCAACACAAATCAACTACTAAAATTGAGATAAAATTACATTACAAATATGAGTATTTTGATTTGGGAATAAAATAGACTTTATTGCAATATAATCTTTTAACTATAAATGTGAGTCCATCGCAAAAAAAAAAAGGAAAAAAAACTATAAATGTGAGAATGGGTCCATTTTAAAGCCGTCTTCTGTTTGGAAGACTTGCGCCGGCAACGGGACCTTACCAGTGCACTCCTCAGGTTAAATGTTCCCTGCCGGCCCAAAATCCAACACATGCTCGGTCCACTTGAAGCTCCCATCACCAACCCTAACCACTCGTCTACACACTACAGGCAGCAGCCTCCTCCCGCCAAAACATACACCGCTTTCCCGCCAAACCGCTCCTCTATTACCCTCTTCCCGCCGCCGTTCTCCCCAAATCTCAGTCCACGCCGCCACACCCGCGTCCTTCTTTCTCCCTCGCTCCACTGCCGCAAGCACAGCCATGTCGGGTTGGGACGAGGGCGCCGTGTTCTACAGCGACCAGGCGCAATTCCCCGGCCCTGGTGGCGATCCCACCACCGACCTCACTCGCCACTCCGCGCTCCGCAAGTTCAAGGAGTTCCTCCGCGGCTTCACTGGCCCGACTGGCGATTTCCCCTACCGGTCCGTCTCCCATCATGCTCCTGCTCCTACCCCTTTTTTCAGATCTGACCCCTCTGTCGTAAATTCACGCTGATTTGTGTGTTCATTTTGGTTCAGTGAGAGCCTGGTGCACAACCGCGACCATGTCACCGTCGCCATCGAAGACCTCGATGCCTTCGACGCGGAGCTCTCCGACAAGATCCGGAAGTCGCCCGCTGATTATCTGCCGTTGGTACGTTGTCTCATTTTTATTTTAGTAATTTGTGAGCACATTGTATTGAACTCTATATATGTGTGCGTAGTTTGAGACTGCCGCGGCCGAGGTTCTCGCAAGCCTTCGGTCGAAGGTTGCAGGCGAGACTGGGGAGATGGAGGAGCCTGTTACCGGTGATGTGCAGATCTTCCTGGCGTCCAAGGAGAACTGCGTGTCCATGAGGTCTATTGGGGTCAGTGATCAAACAATCCTAAACTGTATGGTCAAGGGTATTTATTGGAGAATCCATTGTGATTTTGCTTTTTGAAAAAAAAAATCAGGCAGATTGCATGTCGAAGCTGGTGAAGATCGCAGGAATTGCAATTGCTGCATCGAGAGTGAAAGCCAAGGCCACTCATGTGACTCTTGTCTGCAAGAACTGCCGCAGTGTGCGGACAGTACCATGCAGACCAGGCCTTGGTGGGGCTATTGTCCCTCGATCATGTGACCACGTTCCACAGGTATGTTCCTTGATAATGGTATTCAGCTGTTGTCAGTGGCATTTGCTGGAAAAGGGTTCATTTTAGCTTCTCCTGTACTTTTAAGTAGGAAGGCCAGTACAAAAAGTTAACAAAAAATGAGAAACAGATTAAGAATGGGAAACAAATAAACTGTAAATATCTTTCTAAAAAAACTGTAAATATCCACATCCCATTCCTAAACAACCTTACATCCTACAAGGGGTACTCTAGACAGTCTTGTAAGCAGACTTATTTTAGTATTGTTAATGGTTATGTATGTCTGATTGTTTTCCCTTAGCCCGGAGAAGAGCCTTGTCCCCTTGACCCATGGATTGCAGTTCCAGATAAGAGCAAGTATGTGGACCTCCAGACTCTCAAACTGCAGGAAAATCCTGAGGTTAGTTACCTTTTGTATCTTTCCTTTTGAATATTTCCTCTATTTAGTCAAGTAGTGTTACTGACGTGCTGCTCTTAATTTTGGTTTGCAGGATGTGCCAACTGGTGAACTTCCTAGGAATGTGCTGCTTTCAGTAGATAGGCACCTTGTTCAGACCATAGTTCCGGGGACAAGATTAACTGTAGTCGGTATCTACAGTGTCTTCCAAGCATCTGCAAAGTATGATGAGCTAAAGTTTATCTGTTTCCTTTGTTATTCTGGTGGGACCAGTATATCATATAAATGCTGTTGTGTTCATTTTGCAGCCAGAAGGGTGCTGTTGGTGTTAAACAGCCTTACATTAGAGTCGTGGGATTGGAGCAAACTCGGGACAATAACTCGAACAGCCCCTCAAATTTCACACTTGATGAGGTTAGTTCTTTTCCAATGTTTTCATTGATGATTGGGGTTTTTATCAATAAGTATGACTGTCCTTCAAACTTGTAGGAAATGGAATTCAAAGAATTTGCACAGAGGCCAGATGCGTATGCAAAACTTTGCTCAATGATTGGCCCTTCAATTTATGGTCATTCTGATGTCAAGAAAGCTATTGCGTGTTTGTTGTTTGGAGGATCAAAGAAGGTATCTCATTGTGATAGGTTATATCTTCTGAATATCACCTGATGTTTGTACAACTGCTAACTGTTATGTGATTATTCTGCTGTTTCCCACAGAGGTTACCGGATGGTGTCCGTTTGAGAGGAGACATTCATGTCTTGCTTTTGGGTGATCCATCCACAGCAAAATCCCAGGCATGTCTGTTTAAAGCTCCAGAGCCTTTAGTTTGATGGCTTAGTAACATAACTGATAGCATGTCAGTCATGCAAGGCACTAAGTCTAGCATTGCATTCAGTACTTCAAAACCAATTACTAGCAGTTCAATGACATGCGTTTACATGTTTCAACAGTTCCTCAAATTTGTAGAGAAGACAGCACCAATTGCTGTTTATACATCTGGAAAAGGCTCATCAGCAGCTGGTCTGACGGCATCTGTTACTCGGGATAGTAGCTCGGTAGGTTTGACATCATTGAATTGTGTGTTATTTGTAATCCATGTTTGGTTTTCTATGGCTGAAATGCATTTCTTTCCTGGACAGCGGGAGTTTTATTTGGAAGGTGGGGCCATGGTTTTGTCTGATGGTGGAGTGGTTTGTATTGACGAATTTGACAAAATGAGACCTGAAGACAGGTAGATATCAATTTAATGTTTTATTTGAGCCTAGAATGAACATATTGCAGATCTTTTTGTGCTATCTTGAAAGCATTTTGAATCCTCTCATTTTTCTTCTGAATTCAAGAGTTGCAATTCATGAAGCCATGGAGCAGCAAACGATATCTATTGCAAAAGCTGGCATCACAACAGTACTTAATTCAAGGACCTCAGTTCTTGCAGCTGCAAATCCAATTTATGGGCGCTATGATGATCTTAAGGTCAGTCAATTTGTTGGTGATTTGCCTGTTGTAATCTTTTCTCTGGGTCTAGGAGTGTAGATCCGAGAGTTTCTGTGTCGGTAATAGATCTGTGGTTCGGAGGTGGTCAATACCTTCGGATCCGGTCGCCGGAGTCGAGGAATATGATCCGGCCATCTGCCCTTTGTTGGTGCGGTCCTCTGCGCTTGGGCAGCGTCGGTCGGTGAAGAGGGCAGTGGCGTTGGAGTCACGGTGACGTCGTCGTCTCTCGGTGGCGGCGGTCGTCGTGGCGGTGGCGCTTCCTGTCAGCACAGCGCTCCCTCACAGATCGGGTTTAGGGATGTCGGTGGGGTGCGGCGGTACGGATGAACTTAGGTCATGAGTTCCGGCCGGCCTCCCACCTCTATTTATTGTGGCGCTGGCGACAGGGGCCCACCAGTCATAATGGGCTGTGCGCCCCCGATCAGGGCGCGATTAGGTCAAGGGCCCATTAAGGCCGTTGGGTCAAAACGGGTGGAGATCAATTCCTAACATTGCCAAGTTTTCTAAAGTTTTTTTTTTTGGTTGTTGTTACAGTCTACTTGACAAATTATCTTTTGCTGTTCATCAGACTGCACAAGATAACATTGATCTGCAGACGACAATTCTTTCTAGATTTGATCTAATTTTTATTGTTAAGGATGTCAGAATGTATGAACAAGATAAGGTATGTAGCAAAATTCTTGCTTCAGTTTTTCTTTGTGCTAGCTCAGTGCTAATGTAGCTCTAAATTACAGCGAATAGCAAGTCACATCATCAAGGTCCATGCCAGTGGTGCTGCTGCTTCGTCCAAGCATACAGATGTTAGTGAAGGGGAGAATTGGCTGAAAAGGTTAGTTAAGAGATGCATTTTCTGTTATACATGGGTGACTTAGTTTTATTGTAGTCTCATGCGTAACCTTCAAATCATTAGGTACATTGAGTACTGCCGTGTGACCTGCAAACCACGGCTTTCAGAGAAAGCAGCTGAGATGCTGCAGAACAAATACATCGAGATTAGACAGGTAAGTACTTCAAATTTGGCACAATTTAATGGTTGTTTAGGATTCTGCTCATTTGTCATATTTCATTTTACAGAAAATGAGACAACAAGCTCACGAGACAGGTAGGGCTGCAGCGATACCCATCACGGTCAGGCAGCTCGAAGCCATCATTCGATTAAGTGAATCTCTTGCAAAGATGAGATTGTAGGTGCTAGATCACATACTATATTTGGAGTTTAATTTTTTTCCTCGTTTGCTATGTTTTTTGGTCTGTTTGTTTTCTTACATCCACTAATGATTCTTGAATGGCTCTCAGGACAAGCGTGGCTACACCAGAGCATGTTGAAGAGGCATTTAGACTGTTTAATGTCTCCACCGTTGATGCTGCACGATCTGGAATCAACGAGCATTTAAACCTGTCACCGGAGATTGCAAATGAGATCAAGGTTAGTCTTTGCAAAGTCTAAGCAAAGCTTAACTCTTCTATTTTGTATTTGCATTTCCTAAATGCTATCCATTTTTTTCTAACAGCAAGCGGAAGCACAAATAAAGAGAAGAATTGGCATTGGAAGCCACATATCTGAACGAAGGCTGATTGATGAGCTAACTAGGATGGGAATGAATGAATCCATTGTGAGGAATATTTCATTATATTTATTCCTGAAGCAATATTCATATGTAAAGCCCAGTCAGTTCCTAATAATCACTTCACATTATTTTCAGGTCAGAAGAGCCCTTCTGATCATGCATCAAAGGGACGAGGTTGAATATAAGAGAGAGCGCCATGTGATTGTCCGCAAGGCTTGAGGTGGAGTATTAGAAATGTGCAGAAACGGCAGCCTCTGCCACAGGTCAATCCACATTTTAGTTAATGAGATGACTATTGTAATCTGCAACAACGAATGGAATTTCTGCGTGGTAGAAATCAAGCAGTTGTATGACAGTAGTATGTAATCCTAATTATAGTGTGACTACTGTAGGAAATGATCTGTATTTACTATGCACCAATCACTTGCACTTAAAATCTTAAGCGGCAGGATGCAACTTAGCTGATGATACCATTTGCAATTTGAGAAAATATAGGTGTGGTGTCCTACAAGCATACACAGCTCAAACCTTATTCTAACTATATGCACAGAGGTTATTTCCAGCTTATTCAAATTACATCAACATTTGCTAAAATGCGAGATGAATCCAAGAAAGAGTTTACTAGTTACAAGAAAAAAAAAATCCAAACACCGGTTGGAAACCCGGGTAACAACATATAACCGGTATTTGGTTCTCCCCACACAGTACACATATAGGATTAAGAAGTATCTGCGCTAAAAAGGAAAACGAGTACCCCCCATCTCGCTGTACACTTGTACAAGGGGAAGAAGTTAAGTACTTCTTCCGTTTCATTCAAAAATATAAGCATTTTTAAATTTAGTCAGAATCAAATTTTTATCACTTTGATTACTAATAATACTATCTCTGTTCCAAAATATAAGCATTTTTGTTTCGATTAAAGTCAAATTTCTTTAATTTTAACTAATAATATCTTAAAAAATAAAGAAAATTTAATATTAAAAGTTACATAATATAAAAAATTTATTTCATAATAAATCTAGTAATATAATTTATATGCAATAAAATTCTATAATTTTTTCATTATAAATGGTCAAAGTTAAAAAAGATTGACTTTGACCAAAGGTAAAAATACTTATATTTTGAGACAGAAAGAGTATATAATTAATAATATTTTTCACATAAAAATTATATTTTTTGGATTCATCATTAAGTAAACTTTTATAAAAATAAAATTTTATATTAACACTTATGGAATTTTTTAGATATTATTGATAAAATTTAAAAAATTTAACTTTATAAAAAATTAAAAATTTGAAACGGAAGTACTACATCCATCCTTTGATGACCTAGTATCCAGTATCCACCTGATCTTACACGGTGTAGCTCTGCTGGATGGTGTCTATGTCCAGCCCCTTAAGCTTCACCACCGACTCAACGTGTCCCTTGAGCGTGTGCAGCTCCCTCAGCCGAGCGATCTCGGCGCGCTTGGCGGCCTGCTCGGCGAGCTCCGAGAGCTCGCTGTAGCTGGTGTTGTCGCCCAGGAGCTCGGTGGTGGGGCTCGACTGGTTGAGGCCGTGCAGCGTCCGCTGCGCCGTCGCCCACTGCGCCTCGCGCTCGCCCTTGCCGTAGTCGGTCCTGTTGGTGAAGGCTGTCTTCTTGTTGATGTTGCTCCAAGCCTTGCCGCTGAGCGCGTAGCGGATGATGAACTTGAGCACATCCAAGGGGATGTAGGTGACGATGCTGAACGCCCAGATGGCGCCGCCCCAGCCCCAGCCGATTCCCTGCATCTTGCAAAACTCCCAGTTGGCGTACACCGCGATGCAAGTGGCCACCAGCTGCGCCGCCAGGAAGGCGAACACGAGGAGCAACCCCGGCCGCTCCACGAAGGACCAGCTCCGGGAACGCGTCACGAAGATGAGCGCCTGGCTGATGATGCTCACTTGGAGGTACAGCGCCGCCATCAACTCCTTATCGTTCTCCTTGATCGACCTCACGCCGAAGGTGTTCTGCACAGCGGCTCTAATTATATGTGCATCGATCTCAGAAGGGAGCCAGGGACACGCTGGGACAGCAGAAAGGTACCGTGAAGAAGTCGGTGTCGTGGGCGAGGTAGAAGAAGAGGACGGTGACGAGGGCCATGTAGGTGCCGAGGACGACGCCAGTGGCGAAGATCTCCTTGAGCTTCCACGAGTCCGGGGTGGGCGACGGCTTCACGCGGTCCTTGGAGATGGTCATAATGGTGCCGTCGTTGAGGATGGCGATGATGAGCACCATGAACGGCGCGAAGTCGAACTTCCAGAGGAGCGCGACGAGCATGAAGCCGAGCACGATACGGATGGTGATTGAAACGGCGTAGATGGTGTAGTTCTTCATGCGCTGGAAGATGGCGCGGCTAGTGAGCACGGCGCTCACGATGACGCTCAGCCCGGGCTCCGTCAGCACGATGTCCGACGCGCTCCGCGCCGCGTCCGTCGCGTCGTCCACGGCGATCCCGATGTCGGCCTTCTTCAGCGCCGGCGCGTCGTTCACGCCGTCCCCGGTCATGCCACAGATGTGTTTCCTGTCCTGCAGCCGCTTCACGATCTCGTACTTGTGCTCAGGGAACACCCCGGCGAAGCCGTCGGCATTCTCGATGAGCTCGTCCACGGGGAGGCCGCCCATCTCGCTGGACTTGTCGCCGAGCAGGCTGGTGGATGGGTACATGTTGTTGCCCATGCCGAGGCGGCGCGCGGTCTCCTTGCCGATGGCGAGCTGGTCGCCGGTAATCATCTTGACATTGACGCCGAGGAGGAGAGCGCGGCGGATGGTGTCCGCGCTGTCGTGCCTGGGCGGATCGAACAGCGGCAGGAGGCCAATGAACTGCCACGGGTCGCCGGCGCTGTCCTTGCTCTTCTCCGGCACCTGCTGGTACGACACGCCGAGAGAGCGGAGGCCGCGATCGGCGTAGCTGTCAATTAGGGCGTGGATTTTCTTCTCCGCGTCCTTGCTCATCCTGCACAGCTCGATAATCTGCTCTGGCGCGCCCTTGCTGACCCTGTGCCAGTCGCCGTTGGAGTCGATGTATGTGATGGCCGTGCGCTTCTCCACGGGGTTGAAGGGGAGGAAGTGGACCTCCTTGACGCCGGCGCGGGCTTCCTTGGGGTCAGCGAGCATGCCCACGATGCATGTGTCGATGGCGTCCTGGTTCTCGACGCGAGAGGCCCTGGCGGCGTAGAGGAGCACCATGTCCTTGTCCACACCCTTGCTGCACACCTCGATGAGGGACTTGTCGACGGTGAGCTTGTTGAGGGTGAGGGTCCCGGTCTTGTCGCTGCACAGCACGTCCATGCCGGCCATCTCCTCGATGGCGGTCATGCGTTTGGTGATGGCGCCCTGCTGCGACAGCCGGTGCGACCCGATCGCCATCGTCACCGAGAGCACGGTGGGCATGGCAATGGGGATGCCGCCGATGAGCAGGACGAGGAGGTTGTCGATGCCGTCGCGGTACGCGCGGTGTTGGATGGGGTACATGACGATTATCTCGATCAGCATGCCGAGGGCGATGGAGATGATGCAGAAGTTGCCGATGGCCGTGAGCACGAGCTGGAAGTGGCCGACGTTGTTGGTGCTGTCCACCAGGTGCGCCGCCTTGCCGAAGAAGGTGTGCACGCCGGTGGCGATGACGACGGCCTCGATCTCTCCCTGCTTGACCGTGGAACCGGAGAACACCCCCTGGCCAGGGTGCTTGTTGACGGGCAAGGACTCGCCGGTGAGCGCCGCCTGGTCGACCTTAAGCGGGTCGCCCTCGAGAAGCCTAGCGTCGGCGGGGATGATGTCACCGAGCTTGATGCTGATGATGTCGCCGGGCACGAGGATGGAAGCGTCCTCCTCCCTCCACTTGCCGTCCCTGAGGACCTTGGTCTTGGGCGCGAGGCCAGCCATGAGCGCGGCGGCGGCGTTACCGGCATTGTTCTCCTCGATGAAGCTGATGGTGGAGTTGATGAGGAGTAGGACGGTGATGCCGACAAAGTCCTGCCAGTCCGGGGGCTTGCCGCCCCCGTTGGCGAGCACGATGGCCATGATGGCGGCGGCCTCCATGACCCAGGACAGCGGGTTCCACATGAAGCCGAGGAACTTGAGCAGCTTGCTCTCCTGCTTCTCCTCCAGCTTGTTGGGCCCGAAGATCTTGAGGCGGTTCTCGCCCTCGGCGCTGGACAACCCCTCCTTGCTGCATTTCAGGTGCTGGAACACCTCCTGGACCGGCACCGTTTCCTGCGCGATCACCAGCACCGCATTGTTGGCAATACAAGAATGAACGTACGAACGGCAACGACATGAGAGGAAGAAAGAAGACGGTGAGGCTTACCAGGTCGACGGTCTCGTTGCGGACGTCCTCAAGGGACATGGACGCCATGTTTATTGGTTTTGTGTCGGGGTTAACAAATGGGATCAGTCAATGGCCGGGTGGCGTGTGGTGGCGCGCACGGGCTCGAGGGGGAGGGAGACGTGCTCTCCCCCGGTGACCGCTCTCGCTCGTCGGCCCTGGCCTGCCCGCAGCGGTTAGGCCTCCATGGAACGGGACGGGGCCGGTGGTAGGCCTGCTGCCCTTGCCTCTCCGTCCGTGCGCTGCTTGAAGACGAGATGGACCTGCCCCGCCGGCCTACCACTTATACCGACGACCCGACCGCGAACGGGCGGTTGCATGCGGAGGGCACGCGACGCCACGCCCGGTCGTCTTCCCCAACTCTCCCTCGGCAAGGGCGCAAGGCCAGCCCAGCAACGTGCGTGCGTGCGTGCCTGGCAACCCGCCATCCGCTTCGCGGCGCGATGTTCACGGCGCGCGGTCCTTCTATTTCTACGAGTGGTGAACGTTGGTCCTGCTGCAAATTTAGAACCGTCGGCCAGCGTTCTTATCCGCTCCGATTCTTTCCTGCTACCTTTGGTACAGCCCACACAACAAAATGCACACGGGTCGCACCACCATTCTTAAAACTGATCAAATACAAACACAGTTCGATAGCATCAGCGCAATATGAATACCCTTCGATCCCATCAGCAAACCAAAATCACAATATGAATACCCTTCGATCCCATCAGTCAAGCTTCACGAGTCACACAGGAAGAGTGCACACTAGAGGAAATCAGATTAAAATGCCCTTACCCAATCAGCAATAAAATTATAAAAACATTTTAATGGCAATAATACAACTATTGACTATCAAGCTGGCAAGCTACAACATACTAAACTATCTTAGGAAAAAAGTTGAGTATTTCTTGCTACTGCACAAGGGAAATTTCAGGGTACAACTCAAACCTGACACATTGCCGATCAATCACCCACACCACCATTGAAAAAAGAACCAAGAGTTTTCTTGAATATGTAAGTTCACTCTAAAAATCTCAACATTAAGACGAACATTAGCAAATCAATACTGGATCCTACAACGCTGCAGAAATTAGCTAAACACATCTTAATAAGCTAGTAAAAGATGTAAGGATCATAACAAGTCAACAATTCAGCCAGATACTAACAGGCTTTTTTTTAAGCACGACACAACATTTACAACCAACCTTCCCTTTGCAAGACAGACCAGGACAATTAGTCTGACAAACAATGTACAAACAGGCACCTCAAGTCACGACATAGTGCCCATAAAGTCAGTTTCGAGCCCTCAGTACTACAAGACATACAAGCTTATATGAACCTTAAATCACATGACTGATGATTCTAGTGCGCTCAAAGACATAGGATCAAACAAATGGGAAGCAAACCAAAGAACCGACTATCTGTTTATACTTTATACAACTGTGACTAGCATAGATAAACAAGTTCACACCAACTATACACTCCCCACGGAAGTGCTAAATTAAATCTAACACAACCAGCAGTGAGTTATGCTAATCCGAGAGCAAAGCATCGCATTGACAGTGAAACCGCAACCTTCAAATACTCAAAATCACTTCAACATAAGCACAATTAACAACAAATGCATCAACACAAAACATTACATCTATGAAATGGCATACAAGTCACTCATACGTTTTCTGTCAAGTCTACTCATGCATTCCATGAAAATGGTAGTAGAATGCCAATATAAAGATAATCACACCCCCAACCATGCAACAGACAGAATGAACTGTAAGCCTGAGAACAACCACAACACTGCAGTGCTACACATGAACACATTTAAGGTGACAAGGGTTCTTTAATTAGCGTAGTACCGCGCAAAATGATATCCCGAGTACAATAGAATACTGCCAACTCCCTTAACATCACCAAATTCTTAATAAAAGCATCCTGGGTAAATAAACACTGAATCATCCATGAAACAAAAGGAAGATAGCTCTTAAACCCTAGCATTCCCACGCAGCAGAGGATCCCTCTCCATGCTCAGAACCCGAGCTTGGTGCGGCGCCAGTGCCTGCGCTTCGCGTTGTACCTGAAATTCAACACAAGACGCACAGCAAAAGGGGTAAGTTTCACCACGCGAACGCCTGAGCACGCTCCAGATCAGAAGAGTAGGGGATGGACGCGGCAGGCACCTGATGGTGTTGTCGGTGCGCATGCGGATCCAGTAGGGGATGGGGCGGTTCTGGCGCTGCTTCTTCGCCAGCTTCATCTTGATCCGGAAGGTTTTGTGCGACGGCTGCACAGGGAAAGGAGAAAGCAATCAAAAACGTCAGCGAAATGGTAAGAGCGAGCGACCTCCATGTAAAAGAGGGAGAGGAGAGCCAGGTGGGTACCATCGTTGCGGCGGAGAGGAAGAAGCGGCGGCGGCGCGACAACCCTAGCTGCGTGAAGCGTCACACTAGTGGGCGCTGCGGCTTATATAGTGGGCATAGCGGTAGAATGGGCTTCTTGGGCTGGACCCTCTTCCATAAAAGTTAGACGAGTCTTGTTGCAGATTAATGGGCCTCCACTGAGGCCGATCGCCCTGCTGGCAGTGGTAGAGAATGGCCGTCCACGAAAAATATGTGGCCCATATATTTGCAACGGGCTGAAATTGTTGGGCATGTGTGAACTAGGCTCCCGTTCGGAGGGCCCAATAATCGAAACCGGATTGCATTCTCGACCAAAAATTACGAGCAAGTTTCTATCTACCCGATCCCATTCCAGTCGAGACAACGCGCGAACCTTTGTCCAAATAGGCAGTTAAATAACAACCGCCACTAACACCTAGATGCTGCTATGCCTATATATGTGTTCTAAGTCGTAACCGCATTTCCAGATCGCGACGTAGACGAAAAAGCTCATCACGGCCTACCAATAAACAACAAGAACGAAACAGAAACGTCCCTCTCCAGCACAGCTCGATCGGCCTCCAAACTCCAAACTCCAAACCGCGTCATGGAGAAGCCTTGGACTGCGCTGCTGCGATCCAAAGGGTTCATGCATCTGGCACAGTGCGTTGCCGGTGTAACGAAGCTCAGCTTAGCTTAGCTTTGTGGAATCTTGCGAGCCGTCGTCGTCGTCGTCATCGTCACCCTGAGAACATCGCTATCATGGCGCGCGGAGATCATTCCGCGGTCACATGGGGGATTTCGGGTGCTGTCCGGTGTCCCTCCCAGCCTCCCTGCGTTCGCCGGGGGTCCGTTCGCTCGGACCTGCAGGGGCCAGGGGGTCGATGACCATGGAGTGCGGGGGCTGCGTTCATGAACCGACCGAGATTTTCTGGGTGCCGACAGTGGCAGTGCGTCCGCTGAGCACGTCGCGTGCCGGCCAGAACTCCCAATGATTTGGACTGATTGGCCGCGAAACAGTGTGCTCTGCTCGCTTGTGATTGTCATCGTTAGCGTTAGCTCATCCGATAGCAAGTCGCCATCAGCAGATCATGGCCACATGGGCGTTTTACTTGCTGTCTGCCATGATCCGCGATGGTGTCATATTTGCCGTGCCCTAGCAAACTGTCAGTTCGTAATACAGGCAGAAGATGATTATGTGTTACTCTCCTGATCAGTTACCAAGATTTCGAACAAGTGGGTCATGATGCACCAAGCCACCAAGGCGTTGCATAATCCAGTGGACATTCTTCAGTCGCCTGAATTACAGCTGAAAGGAATCATCGCCTGAAAAAGGAAACAAAAACGTAAGGGCAAACTCTTGACTATTGAGGTATCCTAGCTTCCGGTCATCGTCAAAATTCAACAAACTGATGATGGCGTCCTAAGATCTTGTCCCAATCATCAGCTTCCAGTCAGGTCAAATAAGATCCCACGAAATACGGATCATAGGCGGGCGATAATGACTGCATGGTCTGCATTTGGTCTATGATATACTGGTCGGCATAACAATCATCCTTGTGAAGTTGTGATCACACCCAGGCCCCCTTAATTCTGCGAGCCAACAAGTACTCCTCTGCAAGACAATGACGGCGAGCTAGCTGCATACAGAATTATCTTGCAACCAGTGAGCTGTTTCTCATGGTCATACTTGTGACGGCAAAAGGTAGTAGCTGAAAACGGGGAACGCGGAGCACTGAAAGAAAATCGGTTCATCATGATATCAACTTGCCAATATTTTGACCGCCCTGGAACGACCTTCGTGTAGCTTCTGGCAGCTCCATTCAGAAGATATTGTCTCCTGTTGTGGATTGGGTAGCGTGGTTGGAACTCGTAATCGACAGTAACATGACCATGTCGGATTCAGGAGCAAGTTGTTTATATATGAATTTGGACTCTCTGTTTCAGCATTCAGGCCTGCCTTCAGGCTTCAGTGTATGCGGTAACAGACGAGAGCTTGCCGGGTTCAGTCTTCCAGTGTGATCCAGAGATCCCAGAATGGTACAGTACCCTCAATCCCTGAGGTACCAGCCTACGAATTTAGGAGACGTCGAGATAAGATTTCAAAACGTTTGTGCCTGCGATGCATGGACCACTGCGTGACGACGCGATTGTGATCGCGACATGAGCAGGGTTTTTTAACAACTGTGCGGCACGGCAGCTTGCCTAACAGGACAAAGCGCTGCAAGAACTGACTTAATTTGTCCCGTTTTCGACTAGGAAAACGGACAGTTCTGTAGGCGGTAGGCTTTTAGATGCAAGTTCCAAAATCCTTTTATGACGCAGTAATCGTTAAAAACGTTTGTAGCTTTCGAGATTCTGCGTTCCAACAAGTCTGACAATTCAGATAAAGGGCAAAGGTTTGTCATTCTTGCTGCTTACCGGCTACTGATAAGAAAGAATTCTGCAACTGAACAAAGCCACTCATCTCCTACTTACTCCAAATCGCACAGAACCGAACGAACCGTCTCTACCCTACCTGGGAGCAGCTGATCTGAAGACTGAAGGCGACGAGTCCCCGAGACCAGGTCTCTTTCACCTCTTCAAAGAAGCAGCGAGACAGAAATGGGTTCTGCCTGCTCCGGCGCTCACACAACTCGACGTGGCTCCAACGACCGTTTGCGCTGCGCTAGGGATGGCATCGGCATCTATCCGCTCAGCCCTAGGCCGCAGCTATCCTACTCTCATTCAGGCTTGGGCTCCGCGTAGGATTGCGTGCGATGACGAAGACGATAAGTGCGTCGCATGTTCGGCCGCACATGCGCGCTCGCATCGCACGCACGCACACCAATCTCTCAGTAGCCAGGACTGGACTACTACTGGCGTGGCTCCGGTTATGTCAGCGCATGGTTCCTCGTCCCTGCGCGTCGAGGGCGTTGCTCTTCTTCCCAAGGCCGCCCTGGAAGTTGGCGCCCCGGTAGGTAACGTCACTGCCGAGGCCAGCCCGCCATGGCCGCGGGTGAAGCAGTTTTCAGCGGCTGTTGGTTTCAGTCATTCAGACAGAGACGGCTGCAGTTTCGATGACACAGTGCAGGCCAGCCGACGATAATCTTGATTGACTTCCTCTACGATTGACATGGCCGGCTCTGCGGCACATGCTTGACGAGCCGGAAAACTCCGAGCAACATGTGTTCGTGCCGCTCCAACGAACGGCAGAGGATGGATCCTCTGTCCCTCGAGCGACCTATGGCAGTATGCAACGTATGGCCATTAGTCGCTTCAAGCTCCTTTCCCGTCTCAATTTACTACACGGGCTATAGCTACACCCGGAGGCGAGGCGTCACATGTGCCGTGTCGCCCTCGGCCCCGGGCGTCTCGCGTATGGTACGTTCGTGGATCGCGCACCAGATGTTGGTGCGGTGGATGCAGCGTGCGTGCCGTCCGTGGTGAAACCGGGAGATTCCACCCTACCGGCAGGCGCCTTTCCCCGGCATGTCACGCGATGGTGCGATCGCATGTGAGGTTGTTTGTCTGGCGTGCACGTTCCTCGCCGAGGCCACAGAAAACGCCGTGTATCTTTAGCACGGCATCTTGTCTCTGGGGAGAAAATTCATCATGAACGAAGGCAGCTAGAACCACTAGGACAGGGTGGTGAAGATTATTGCCTACGACTGATGACTCTATCTGCTTCTGGTGAAGTTGAAGCCATGCTATTCCTACGCTTAGAGCATCTTTTGGGTGTGCGAACCTCACCGTGCATGTTGCTACAGTGGCTTCCACCAATCATCTGCCACCCAAAAGTTGAACACGATTGGGAAGTTTCACCTCGCAAGTATACTAGGATGGATGACTGAGAGAACGATTGGCCAGGGACACAAGGAAAGGATCCCCACTCGAGAGAACAAAGAAAGGCCAATCAAACCACACTGAACTCAACAATGGCACCGGGTGGGCCCAACGGACATAGAGCCGTCCACCCATGCAGGCCCCATCGGGTAGCCGGCCAAGCGTCGTCGGACAGATTCCCCCGCCGTTTCCCTCGCTATTTAAACCCCGCTCGATGCCTCGCGGATCAAGAATCGCACGCACTTCCCACTCCACTGCAGCTCGGACGACTCTGTAGAGCGAGCGCGCGCGCGCATTAGAATCCGGTGCAAGGCAACCAAGCCGAAGCAGAGCGCGATCGCAAGAAGCAGAGGTCTCCTCCGTCGCCGGCCGTGCACAAATAACAGGAGCCGCGAGCCGTAGCATTGCCGTCGGCGTATCGGATAATGGCGCGGGCGCAGCAACGGTACCGCGGCGTGCGGCAGCGCCACTGGGGCTCCTGGGTCTCCGAGATCCGCCACCCCCTCCTGTACGTCGCCCGGCGGCAACGTCCTCCCCGCCGCGCCCACCACCTCCTGATCAATCAGAGATGATAGACAGGTCGCTCATCACGCTGGTTCTTGGGGTTTCGTTGCAGGAAGACGCGGATATGGCTGGGAACGTTCGAGACGGCGGAGGACGCGGCGCGGGCCTACGACGAGGCGGCGCGGATCATGTGCGGGCCGCGCGCGCGCACCAACTTCCCCTCCGACGCCGCCGCTGCGTCCTCCTCCTCGTCGTTCCTCTCCGCCGCGCTCGTCGAGAAGCTGCACCGGTTCAACCTGGCGTCCGTGCAGGTGGCGCAGCGTCAGAGGGAGGCGGCCGCGGCGGCCGCCGCGTCAGCCTCGGCAGCCGCGACCGCGCCGTCACCGTCGGCCGTGCAGTGGGGCGGCGGGACGTTCCTCGAGGAACAGCACGTCGAGCAGATGATCGAGGAGCTGCTCGACTCCAACTTCTCCATGGAGATTTGCTACTAGCCGCTAGTAGATCATTGTTGTCTCTGCCTCGAATTGCCTCTGGTCTCTGTTCTTGCATCGTGATCAGCCGCGCGTGTGCTCTTCGCGCCGCACTCGTCTGCACCTTGCCCGAGCTTTTCACCCGTAGTACGTGTATAGTACTCCTAAGTTACTACTCCAGTAAGTACGTAGCGCTAGTGCCTGCGAGTATTCTAAATTGATGCCTGTATACACTTTTTTTTATCGGAGTGTGCAAGGCTGCGGCTGAGAGCGTAACAAAAGAACTTGTGTCTCTGTCTATCGGAACGGTACTAAAAAATTGCACTACAACTCTGTGATTTTGATGGAGTGCAATTTTGATAGACATGAGAAGCTAGCTATTCGGCGGGCATCAATTATCGCTCGCACGTACTCTCAAATGCAAGATCACATGGTTTTGCGTCTGATAGCTTTCATAGAACGAACTTGAAGCGTATTGTACATTACCTCCTCCGTACTAAAATTCTTGTCACAGAGATAACGCTTGGAATACTTATGTTCTTAAATTATTATCGTTATTGATTTGAAACATTAATTATTTTATCATTCATTTTATTCAACAATGGTCAACAGTTTAAAAACAAAGAAAGTATTTTAGTTCGATTTGCCGATCCAAAACAACAGTATTCCAGGAGCGGAGGACCTGCTTGCTGATGCATGGACCCTCCTTTCAGGCATGCCGTGATCCAAAACGACAGTATTTCGATAACGGAGGACCCTTACTTGCCGATGCATGGACCCTTCTTTCATGCATGTCGTGCGCTGATTTCCCTCCGCTTGGAGCTTTGACTCTTCAACTTGGAATCGCCGGCGCACCAAGTCCCACAACCTGACGTGGTGACAGGAGGCTCTGCATGTGCGATGTGTGTCGCTAGCGCTCGCATCAGCGGCAGGCAATGGTGCTCGCGACGACATCGGCCACAATTCGAAGGGATCCAGCGACAAGACGGTATCTAGGAGGGATTCGCCTCATCGCCAACGGCTGAACTGAGGGGCGCCGGCAGGGGCCATGGCGCCATTGGAAATTTTTTTAAGCATGTATTGTCCTTCACATGTCAAAAATAAATATTTAGTCTAAAAAAAGATACAAATCACTTTACTAATTAAAAATAGTTTAAATAATTGTCTAAGCTATCTAACATTTTTATAAAAATAATTTAGACAACAAAATGGTTCACATATTATGAAAATATTTTTTTATGTATTATATATATTATGAAAGTATTTATTTTTATGAATTTAAAAATATAAATACTAAGTTTTTAAATTTAACCGAATCTATATAAGTCATAGGTTAAATTTGTAGTAAACAAAATGTAGAAATAAGCTTCTATTGGAACGAGTGAAGTAGGAAAATACTCTATTCGCCCTAAATTATAAGTTATTTTAGATTTAAATCTCACCTTTTTTATCTTCTTTAGTTTCCTTACCTAGTCTCAAAACGACTTATAAATTAGAACGGAGGGAGTACTAAACTACCCTCTAATCATATTGTTCTTATGCTGTGATCTATCTACTAAACAAAAGTTAAGCATTAAATTTTGAAAGAACATAACATCTAGCAACAAAAAAATCAAATTAAAATAAAAAAGTACAATACTGATAGTATTTTTTATCGTTATATTATTTTGTCTATTGCTAAATTTTTATGCTACTTTTTA
>BCLH01000096.1:3262-58818 GCA_001602315.1 Zoysia pacifica
TTTTAGTTTTTGTTTCAATTCAGCATTCTTGAGAAATTTTCGTCGCACTTGCACTTCGATCTGCAAGCCCGAGTTACACGTGAGGATGTTTATAGATTTGTTGGTTTACCTTCCTGATTGCGTCAGCCTCACGAATTAGGATCTACTTAATCCTTGACCGACACAACGGGTAGTTTATGTGAATTTCACACGTTACAGCTGCTTATGCTGAAAAAATGCACACATGCTTTGTTATTCCAATGTCATATAATGTGGAACATGGATTTTAGCAGCTAGTTATGTACAGTCCTGTCTATTTATCTCTGATTTTGATGTTTGTTGTTTAGCTAAATGGATTTTTTCTTTACAGTATATTCACATGTAACTATAGTAACTTATGGTTAGAAAGCTCATAGCTGGAGTTTCTAATTCTTAACAATCCTTTATGCTCTTTCATTTTCTCATTTATCGACTTTGTTGTATTCTAAAACTGCAGCAAGAAGAAAAAGAAAGGATCACGGGCAGTTGGCCCAGATAAAGGTAACCGGGGTTTGCGCCAGTTTAGTATGAAAGGTGAGCTGAATGTGTTCTTCCTTGTTCATACTTCAAGGTGTTGGTTATTTTCCAAAAGCGAACATAAGTAGCATAGTGCAATTACAAATACTCGTGCACAACTAGTATGTCTCCCCCCCCCCCCCCCCCAAATTATGCATTCATTTGCTGTTTGTAAATGGTTTTTTTAGTAAATGGTACAGACGTAATGTGACGAATTCAAACTATCATGGGTGTCCTGATTTGTCCCTTTTTCCCTTTGCAGTTTGTGAGAAAGTTGAAAGTAAAGGGAGAACAACATATAATGAGGTGAGTGCTTTGTGCTTTGTTATTTCTGTCATTTCATTTTTTTTATGACTGATACATGCGGCATATTTACATATCACATGGGTTCACTTTCCTGAAATTAAAAACAAGAACAATTACATATTTTAATTGCTAATTTCTTTGCATATATGAGTTTAGTATTTCTTGATCTTTTATTATTCTATCCATCATTTAAATTTCAAGGGGGGGGGGGGTCAAGGATTCTTCCATTAGAACCTATTAGCAAGAGTTGTTTGTTCACATGAGTTTCATGTATGTGAACTTTGCCGTCTCTACTGTCTGTAATTTGAAATGGCCAATTTGCCATCTACCGGTTGTTTCTCTACTGCCCTACAATGTAATCCTATATGCCCGAAGTAGTTTGGGAACTTGGACGATGATAGCGCTAGTGCTAATATTGTATTTATTTTTATATTTTTTTCTCCTGATTTATTGAAATTTCTGCTGACTTGACTTATTTTTATGTATGTTTTTTTATTCTTACATTCCATCTTTTTGTTGTAAGGTGGCGGACGAACTTGTGGCTGAGTTTTCAGATCCCAATAATAATATTGAGGCACCAGATCCTGATAATCCCAATGCAGTTAAGAGATATGACCTCTCATTGACACCAGTTATTTATTTGATTTAATAGGTATTCAATCCTCACTGTTTGTTAAAATGCAGCAACAATATGATGAGAAAAATATACGAAGAAGAGTTTATGATGCGTTGAATGTCCTGATGGCTATGGACATTATATCTAAAGATAAAAAGGAAATCCAATGGAAGGGCTTACCTCGGACTAGTATAAGTGATGTTGAAGAATTGAAGGTTTTGCTCTCTTTTTTTTTTTTGGTCTGCTATCTCACATATAGACATCCAATGTATTCAACACATTGCCCCTTTCTTATAGACGGAGCTTGTGGGACTGAAAGGTAGGATTGATAAGAAAAGTGCATATTTGCAGGAGCTACAAGACCAAGTAAGGATATAATTTTAGTCCAATCTCCTGCTTACTCATTTTACGGTTATTTACCTTGAGCATTTCTCAGCAATTTGGGATCTGCATAATTATTTCTTCTCTGGCATGTCAAGTATGTAGGACTTCAAAACTTGATTCGGCGAAATGAACAGTTGTATGGTTCAGGAAATACGCCTTCAGCTGGAGTGGCTTTGCCATTTATCCTGGTCCAGGTGAATAAGTTTTCAACACTATGCTTAGTTTCGTTTTGTACATTCTGAACTGAACTCTCCCCGCTTCCTTTACAAAGGCACTACTAAACTTCAGCTATTTATTTTTTCTTTTGCATTCAGACACGACCTCATGCAACAGTGGAAGTCGAGATATCAGAAGATATGCAACTAGTGCATTTTGACTTCAATAGGTAAGACACATTCTTTTATTTCTCCCTCTTGACACAGAGTTTTCCAAGATAAGTATTTGTGAAGTATGGTTATGATCCTATGATATTTATTGCTTGTGATTATCCACAGGTTTGCATACCTTTAGATATAACGTTTGCAAATATATGCTGTATTTACTTGTCATGTCCATTGTTGTTGAATACTCCCTCCGTCCACGTTTGTTGGACGTATTAGCAACATAGTTTTTTCCAGGAATGTTAGGCGTATTACGGTTAGACTCAGCCTATGTGCGTGGCAGCTAGCATTGACTCCATGTTAATTGCAAGATCCGTCGTGTTGGCTGCTAATCACTTTCTTAAATTAATGCGCTTTGATTTGGTTGCCTACTTCTGCATGTAACCAGCCTCTGCAGGATCAAATGTGCCACTGTCACGGTGAGCTGCTTTTGTTGCTCTGTTGCAGCCCTGAGCATACGCGCGCACGCACACATCAGAATTGAAACCTCTTTGGCAACCTGTTTTACGCATGCACGCACACTGTTTTTCCTGTCGTCAAGAGCTAGCCTCCTCCACGCAATGGTCACCACGCAATCCACTACATGATGCGAGTAGTCAGCATCTGAATCGGGTGGCTCATTGTTTAAGTCCAGCTCTAAGCTCGCCATGGACAGGGATAAAAGAAATGATAGAAGGTCGCACCTATTTCTTCCATTTGCTAATCCCAATTTATATAGACCTCCGTTCAGATTTGATTTCGCTTGAGAACTGAACGGCAACGTTTGGCGCCGTGGCCAATTTCTAATTTTCGTTCTGTTTCCGGTTTTCATTTCAATTGCCGTTTTCCGCGCGCAAATGAAAAGGAAAGAAGCAGGAGCGTCCACGACTCCACGCAGTAACGTAGGATCCGGATCACATATTCACATGCAAGAGAGAAGAGTGTGGGAGCTACAGCCATGCAGATCGCATGCAGCAGCACCCAGCGCTGGGTTAGTTGCCGGCGGTAAGCACGCATGCAGCACGCGCATGCAGCATTGATTAGGAGTTAATCACGCAAGAAATTGAAGCGTTATCAGAGGATGTCCGCAGGAATTAAGAGTTGGCAGTTTTTTACTTGGTCTCTGCACCAAGGGCTAATACGCCCAACAAACATGGACGGAGGGAGTATGTAATTATTTTCTTTTCCTGTTGTTTATTCTACTAATCTTAAAACAAATTTTGTTGATACACTAGAATTAAGCTCTAAGTTTTAGCAGAAGATTCCTGTTGAAACCATTTTCAATTCTGGAACTGTATGTTGCATTTGATGATTTTTTTTTTTGAAAAATCCTTGTATGCTACTTGCTTAAAAACTTAAACCCCCTTAATATGCCATAGTGACTGTGGTGGGTCCCACATTTCATCAACAAACTGATGGCATATAAGGTATTGGAGTTTTTTTTTTGGGTGGCATAGAAGGGAATTCCCCTTTTTTTCCATAGAAATGAGTCTAGATGAATGTGTTTTGCTTAGAAATGTGCTCTATCATGAATTCATGATTCTTCTAACATGTATGTTTCTGAGAATGCAGCACTCCATTTGAGTTGCATGATGACTCGTATGTACTGAAAGAAATGAGGTTTTGTGGACGAGAGGAACATGATGGTACTCAGGAATCAAGCACAAACGGAGGTGAGAGCTCAAGCATGCCAAATATTTATCGGCACCAGTTGCATCATCCTGGAAGGCCAAATAATGGTACAGTTAGATTACCAAGCTCGCCCTCTATCCCTGGAATTCTGAAGGGGCGTGTGAAGCATGAGCATTAGTGGTAGGACGTTTTTTCATTAGCCTTGTTGTCTAAGTTGTTTGTTTTATTACGCTCCTTTTTTCTGTAAAGAGCCTGTAAATTGTTGAGCAAAGGGGGGAGTAGTTTGATTGATTAAGCTTTGCACCGAATCTTTAGATCGTTGGGTGCCCTGAGTCTCTAACCGTCTTCAGATCTGTTCTTTTCTTATGGTTAGAACTTTGAAGGATATGTACTTGTGTAGAGCATTGTAAAATTGTTGACGCTTGATTTGGATAAATGTTCAAAATGCTGCGTGCTTCATTCTAGGCATATGAATCAAGTTTCTGCTAGAGTTTTTTTTTCATAGGACTGTGACAGAGTTTTGTGCGTGGGAGACGCTCAGGCTCCACAGTCGCAGCGATGTCCATTGTCGCGTGTGTATGCCCATAGGCCAAATATACGTTGTTTGTCTAGCAGAAGGCTACTGAAAAGACCACAACTCCACAATGGCCACAGAACGACCAGGCCCGGGCCCATAATCGCCCGATTGCATTTACCAGGCCAGGCCTGAAAAAAAAAGGGTGAAGTACAATGAGTCCATGACTTGCGCAGGTCACTGGCCCATAAATTCCCCGTCGCCTCATCTTCCCAGTTCCGTTCTCGGCGGCCTCCAGGCTTCCAGCTCCCCGCCCGCTGTTCATGGCTCTCACCGCGGCGGGCACGGCCGCTGCCGCTGCCGTATCCCTCCGCCCCCTCCTCTCCCGCCCCGGCTGCGTCCTCCGCTGCGGCCGCCGCCTCGCTCCTCTCCTCCGCGCCACCTCCTCCTCCACCGCCCCTGACTTCAACATCACCTTCGCGGAGCCCGCCCCGACGAAGAAGGCCTCACCCCGCACCCCGTCCCCGGAGCCGCCGGTCCCGTGGATCGTCCGCGGGAAGGACGGGAAGCCCGCTCTCCAGACCACGCCGCCGCCGGAGGTGCTACAGGCCATCGCGCTCGTGGAGGCGGACGCGAAGAAGAAGGCTAAGAAGGAATCCCCCAGGAGCCAGAAGGGTGCGCTTGCTGCGGCCGGTGCCATTGTCAAGGTTAAGGACAGGAAGGCTGCGCCCGCCGCGCCGCCCAAGTTCTCCAAAGCGGCAAGGAGGTTCTACAATGAGAATATTAAGGAGAGTGAGCCGCAGAGGCTAGCCAAGGTCCTTGCCGCCGCAGGAGGTAAATTCATGATACTTCAAGAGCTCAGTTGATCCGAATCGAATAAAAATCCGTTATGGCCACTGGATCTTAGCATATACTCCAGTTTTTTAGGCCAAATGAACTGCACTATAAAATGAGAAGGTTTCTCCTTCCGAGTCATGTAGGTTCCAGAAATAGAGTTCTCACGTTTACATTCTTGACTTATGTGCATATGTTACTTCAGTGGTTTGAGCTGTTATCCCCATTTACCATTTGATTTTGTTATATTCCTGGACTATTTTTTTTTTCAGTTGATTGTGAGTACGAGTAACTCTATATCACTCTCCAACGTTTTGCCTTTGACTATTATTTTGTGTCTTGATGGTTACTCAATCATTCTTCCCAGTGGCTTCAAGAAGGAACAGTGAGGAGCTCATCTTCAAAGGGAAGGTGACTGTCAATGGTTCTGTCTGCACTTCTCCTCAGGTATGGATTGTTAAGAGTTCCTATGTTCTGTGAATTATGACATTCTAGTTTTGGTACTTATATATTCATAGTAACATCATAGCTTCAGCTTTATTTAGCATTGTTCTTACAACAATCTTGAGCCCATCTCACTGTATTCACTGTGGGGGTCCCCCCTGCGGTGGTTTCTCTTAAAAAAAACAAGGCTGATTTTTATGTATCTTCTTCCAGTACATCTTTTATTTACTCCATGAAGTATTGCTTTGCTGTGGTTACATCAATGGCTAAAATAATTCGTTTCATGCAGACCAGAGTCGACATTTCAAAGGATTCAATCTATGTTAATGGGAACCGCATCTCCAAAAATCTGCCTCCGAAGCTGTATTTTGCTGTTAACAAGCCAAAAGGGTTGGCCTCTTATTTTAATACCTATATGACCACCAGTTGGGTGTCATGATAACCTTGCGTTTCAGAGGGAACTACATTAGAGAAAGAAACCATCATTTTTACATATTTTATTTCCATGTTCTACAGGTATATCTGCTCATGTGGTGAAGAATCAAAGTCTTTTGTCTCCTTATTTAATGACTATTTGAAGGGCTGGGTAACGAGACTTTGCTTGTTATTTAGAACAATAACTAGTTTAGTTGCTGCATCTTTTCTGAATGAGAATCTTATTTTGCCAATTTCTATGCCTATTTACAGAACAAGATCCAACCAGGGCTGCCAAAACCACGCTTGTTTACTGTGGGTCGCCTTGATGTTGCCACAAGTGGTCTGATAATAGTCACAAATGATGGTAACTTGATCTATTTGATATAATATACATTGAAAATGCGTGATTTGATTATCCGAGACCTAAATTTGGTTTTGATGCTCCCTTTCAGGTGAGTTTGCGCAGAAACTTGCGCATCCTTCTTCAAATGTAACAAAGGAGTAAGTTTACCTTTCCTGTAGAGGTTTTATGTTCCATCTATAGTATTAAAATCTAAAAGTAATATATGTAGGGAACTACTAATAAATACTATTCAAGATAGCATGGATATTTTTTTCCAGACATCCATTATAATACGAGAATTATAAATGAAGACCACTAAACTAGCTTCAATGGAACACTTCTAATGTTCTTTGGACAACTATTACCATAAGAAATAATTTTAAAAAAAATGGAGGGCAAAATGAACATGCGTTAAAAAACAGCAACCTGATGCATATAGCTCCCTCTTGCTCAGGGTCCATGGAAGGGTCCGACCACTTTGGGCCTCGAACCTGTGACCCAGTGTTCACAAGGCAACAGCTTTACTGTTGCGCCAAGGCTCTCCTTCGGAAATGAGCATGCATTTAAATGACAATTATGTGTTTGTTCGAGGTTGCAGATATGTGGTAACTATAAATGGTGCAGTGCATAAGAAACACCTCATAGCTATCAGTGAAGGCACAATAATTGATGGGGTCAAGTGTGTCCCTGACTTAGTGGAGCCATTGGTTGCACAATCAGATACAAGAAAGATCCGCCTTAAGATAGTGGTAATTTTCTTTTGCTCGCTCTATTCTATTACATTCACAAGTTTTTTGCTTGGTTTGTATACTTGAGCAATGTGGCTCTTGCATATCTAACTATGTAAAATATAGGAAATTTGGCTTGAATAACTTAGGTCAGAAATATATCCTAGCAATGTGGTCATTGTGTTGTGTACCAGCATGGAAGTTTTCTGAGTAGTTAATGCAATAATCTGGTTGTACCCCTGTGCCCTGCTGTAATTTTGTACCCTTATTTGAGGTGAAGACTACTTAATGGAGATATTGCCGTTGTGATTAGGCTTGACTGAAATAACATTCTAAAGACGCAAAAGCATTGCATTTAACATGCTACTTGTTGTTTGACATTATCGATATCTCACAGGTTCATGAAGGACGAAATCATGAAGTTCGTGAACTTGTTCAGAATGCAGGGCTAGAGGTTAGTTTGTATGACCAATGTCTTTTGTCAAGTTCTTATTTATGGTTTAAATTTGAATGTTAATATTTCATATTTCATAGTAGCTATATTCACTTGGCTCTTGGCTGGCAGCATGAGTGCTGTTTGAGCTTTCTGTTTTTATCACAATATGATGGAAATGAAGGTGCTAAATGCGTTGTACTTGGTAGAATGTATAAATTATACACACCTAAAAAATGAGCATCAGCAAATCCTTAAAGTCCCAAGCCAGTTGAGTAGAATAAAGGTCAAAGATTTCAGCTGCTATTCAAATTGCCTTTTAACACCTGAGTTATTGTGTCACTGTGTCCACTGTCTGATCTGGAACACTACGTGTTAGAGCTCAGCCACATGCTTCAACAGATAGCACATCAGTAACCCCTGGTGAGTAACACATTGCCGTGTGTTCACTGATACAGATAAGCTCACTATCCTTCAAGTGTTTTTTAAAGTTTGCAAATTGTGATGAACAAATTTCTATCTGGTTCCCCCCTCCCCGCGCCCCTTTGAGAAACAACTGATGTTTAATCCTTGTTTGTGAAGGTTTACGCATTGAAACGTGTTCGGATCGGTAGGTTCAGGCTTCCTGCAGATCTGGGGTAATGGACTTTTCGGTATCTGTATATGTTTACAGATGCCATTTATTTTGTGTGAAATCTCATTTCGGCTGTTGGGAATGGAAATCTGAATGCTAACCCTTTGGTCTATGTTACCTTTTTCAGAATTGGAAAGTTTGTTGAACTTAAACAGACTGATATCAAGGCACTAGAATGCAACAATTAGAGATGACAGCTGGTCCCCTCGGGCCTCGATGTTGATTTTGAAACTGATGCCGGTAGCTACATCTCCATGCCATTGCAGTGTTCCTTCTGAGTTCTGACGGCCACAATTCAGGAGTTGCTGCCCGACGCTGAAGTCCTCTGATTCTCCTCGAGATGTCTAATGGTGGTAGATGAAGATGATGGGCACAATATTTTTGCCCCACTACAATACTTTTGCCGTGAGGAGCAAATGAACTGCTCGCAGAATGCCCCTCAGATTCCTATAAAGCTGTTGAACCTCCAATGCCTGGAATGAATGCAGTAGGGTTGGGTGGGTACGGAACACTTTCCAAATAGCAAAACATATGACAGCATCTCATATGTATATATCGTTAGTCAATGTAAGTGTCCAGAAGTTCAACAGAAATTCATGATCGTTGGGTAATACAGTCAAACTGCACTGTAACCCTTGCCCCAGCAAATTGTTGCATTCTGCGAAAATTAGTTCTTGTAACAATTGTGCATTTGATCACCTTGATAAAGAAGTTCCATGATTAGTATAGCTACAAGCTCAAGGCACATGACGATGCACGACTCGTCCCAAGTGTCATCCCAACATCAGGCGTCGACGTGCAAACATCATGGTAGATGGTTCAATGGCCCATAGTTCTGTAATTATACATATGGCAAGGGTCCTTTTGCAAGCAGCGTTATTATGGTCTCAAAATCAAAGAGAAATTCAAAATTGAAAACAAAAAGAACAAAAGAGTTTCTTAAACGGAAGTGCGAGGCGGAACGGCGAACTTGGAAGGTTTCCTTCCCTGACAAGCCATCCAGCAAGCCGCTCCGTTCCCTCGGCGTCGTGCGCGCCTCAACTCAAAAACACTCAAAACGAAACCACAGACAGGGCACCACGCCGCCTCCACCCGTCGAGTCCCTCTCCCCCTCCCGCTCACCCGCCGCCGAGGGGCCCGCCCGCATTCGGTGCTCCCGTGGCGACGATGGCAACTGGAGCGCCGCCGCGGTCCGTCGATAGGCACGGCATGGCTCGCGGCGGCGGTGCGCGGTCCAAGTCGGTCGCGCCGGGCCTGCGCCGACCCTCTCCGTCCCCCGCACGGGCGCGGCCCGCCGTTGACCACGACGGCAGCTCGGGTATTTATCTCGCCATGGATGATCAGGGAATGCATTTCCCCCCTTTCCCTCTGGAGTCACGGAAGCGCCGTGCTTCGTTTCATCGGTTTCCCGGTGGACATTGAAGCCGGCTGAGTTTATTAGAGTTAAACGAATCGGGATTCAGGTGCTGTTTGGCAATGGGGATATGAAGGGAGGGATTGAGTTTACGGCTCACTATTAGTATTAATATCGGATTTTTTTTTTTAGTGTCATGGACTGTGGCATGAATCAATCAGAGAGTAGCCAACTCTTCCCTTTCCGAATGCTTGTTCAAGTCAATCCCGCTCCCTTCCACTAAACTTTACTTGCTGATGGTTATGCTAGCACAAGCCCGCTTTCCCACTTGGTTTATTGCTTATACAATGTGCTACTATATCGTGCTTATTTGTGCTGTTTGGGTTTTGATGCACCTTTGTGTTTCACGTTTGTGGGGAGTTTTGCTTTTGCACTTTTTGACTGATCAAAAAGGTGCCCTTGACAATCACAGATTCATGCAGAGTGAGAGTTGCTGTAAGGCTCCGGCCAAAGAGTGCTGAGGATTTAGCTCAGGGAGATGACTTTAATAGTTGTGTTGAATTGCAACCTGAGGTTAGCCTGTCAGTCCCATTTTACTTTATTTGCTTCATTAGTAGCATAAAGTAAATATTCTACAGCGAACTGTGTTGATGCTCTTGTGTTTTGCAGTGTAAAAGGCTTAAACTGAAGAAAAATAATTGGAGTTGTGAATCCTACAGATTTGATGAGGTCTTGAGTGAGAATGCTTCACAGAAACGTGTATATGAGGTTGTTGCAAAACCTGTGGTCGAGGCAAGTCATGCACTCCACTCTTTTTGAACATCAAATGTAGAGCCAGTCAATATATCTTTGCTATCTTACTGGACTAATAACTGTCACAATGTTTAAGCAACTGCAAGCTTCTGGTATAAATATTTCAGAAAATTCGGGGATTAGAAAAGTTATTAATCAGTTAGTAGTTTTTTCTCATCACAAAACCTATCTATTGTGCTTGTAACTTCTATGTTAGGTTGTAGCTTTGCATTTGCATTTCGCAGTTTAGTTATCGCAATGGAAATTCCCACACTGAGTGTTGTAACTTTTGGTTGGGCAATTTGATGTCTTCCTGATTTTGCTTTGCTGCTTTACAGGCTATTCTCACCAATCCTTCCTTTTTTTTCAGATGCTAAACGTGATTCAATAAATTATATTTTGAGAGTAAATGTAATTCCTGTATAACTTTGCAGAGTGTTTTAGAAGGCTATAATGGAACAGTAATGGCCTATGGTCAAACAGGATCTGGCAAAACGTACACAGTTGGTCGCCTTGGAAAAGATGACCCTTCGGAACGTGGTATAATGGTCAGAGCATTGGAGCATATTTTTTCCAGTATATCTTTCGAGACAGATCGTGTGGCAATATCATATCTACAGGTTCTACTCTGAACTATATATACTCTGAACTATATATATAGTGTGCTTGTTGACCTCAGTTCTCTTTGTTGTTATTAGAGTGATCAATATTTGTGTAGAATTCCTTTAACTTTCTTTTGTCAGTTATTTAGACATGTTATTACAAGAATGCACATGTTTATATTAGTCATGTAATTTTCTTGGTGCACATAACTCCATATTTCATTGACCTTAATTGAATGGTTATGGATGGCATTTGCATCGGCCTATGAATTACTAGATTCTTTTTTTGCATGGTAGCATGTTATGTTAAATGTGTTATGCATAGAAAAAGGGGTTTGACTATTTTTTCTTGGCACCATTCTATGTCAATTCATAATGGCATTGAGCAAGGCACTTCATCATCTGTCTGTTGATATATGCCATTATAAATTGCACTCCATCATTCACTGGTTATAGCTACTGAGCCTAGCTCAGTTAAGAATGCGGATTTACATTCTGAGGAGAATGTGGGTGCCTAATTATTTATTCAAAAGCAATTAGTTCCTCCTATGCTGGCCGAATTTTTTTTATCATCTGTTGTTTACCGTCTGGATGAAAATTCTATAAAACGGCGAACCCATATATAGTGTAAATTGCCATACTACATTGACGTGGCTGACAAATTTTATGAATGGAATAAAGTGCTTGAGTTTAACCTATGTCGATAATTTTTTCTTATTGTGTACTATTGAAATAGGTCAAAAGTAGCATGAGTAATTCAAGTGATCTATCACCATCAATCCATATTTTGTCATACTGATTTGTTTCTATTTGCTGATAGTTGTACTTAGAATGTGTGCAAGATTTACTCGGCCCAGAGAAGACAAATATTCCAATAGTTGAGGATCCAAAAACTGGTGACGTTTCCTTGCCAGGTGCTGCAGTAGTTGAAATTAAAGATCTTGAGCATGTGTTTCAAATTCTGCAAATTGGTGAGGCAAATCGTCATGCTGCTAATACTAAGATGAACACAGAGTCATCTCGCAGTCATGCTATTCTAACTGTATGTTTCTACACTGCAACATTCAGTTCTGTGGTCCACTCTTTCTTTTCCTTGGTTGATAAGTGAACGGAATGGCTATACAAACTTGATGCCATTTTTCAGATCCATCTCCAACGAAGTTCAAGAGTAAACGAGGGAAATAGTATCTCTTTCACTAAAGACACACAAGACATATTTTCTGGTGATTTACCACTAGTTCTCAAAAGCAAACTCTTGATTGTTGACCTTGCCGGATCAGAGCGAATTGATAAATCAGGTAAATCTTCTCCCCATATTTAACCTTTGTAGATGCAAAAAAAAAAAAACGTGGTTTTCTAAACGTTGACACAACATTGTTCACTCTTTTGTATTACATTTTTTCCTAGGAAGTGAAGGTCACATGATTGAAGAAGCCAAGTTCATCAATCTCTCATTAACATCCTTAGGGAAGTGCATCAATGCACTTGCAGAAAACAGTCCTCATATACCAACAAGAGACTCAAAGCTTACCAGGATACTCCGTGATTCCTTTGGAGGTGTTTATGTTTTCCCTTGTTTGCTTAAAATTCTCCTGTTTGTAGCTAGTAATGGATTATTGTTACCTACTTTTCTTCTTTTATTGCTAGCTTCTATTTGATGAAATTCACCTGTTAGAGGATAGTGCCACACATCTGAGTATTTTGGGATATTGTACCCACTGTATTTCGCATACCTTATGGCTTGTGCGAGTCCTAGCTGAATAAAACAAATAGATTGCACTTCCTCTTATAGTCAGATTTGTGACATGTTATTTTCTAGTTTCTGATTACCTTTTTCTATTTCTCGATGTTTCTAAGTGAATTGCCCGCTATAACTATCAAAGATTGTGTATAATTGGAAACTATTTAGTACTAATGATTTTGGCTGCATGAACTGCATATGTGGGTCAAATTACAGCAGGGCAAGGTTAGTACTTCACTGCTTTTCTCAGTGAAGGATAATCTAGTAAAAGTATAGGACTATAGTTTGCTAATTTGTTCATAATACACGTAGTTCAAAGTCCTCACAAACATGAAATAAAATGTTGCATAAGCACACAATCTGAAAATGAAAGGCCTTTCAAGGCACTGGAGTCTCAGAATTGTAAAGAGAACATTGATAAATAGCATCATGGCGGGGCTTATTGCATTCTTGTACCAATTTTAAGCGAGTTAGTACCAATAATGAGTGAGTTCTGGAATGGGTAAAATTCTCACGAAGAAGCTTTCTTTTTTCCTCGAACAGTCTCGAATAGGCTTTCATTGTTTGATGACATAATACTTATCCAAAGTCATGAAATGTTTATTTCTTTTCCCAAATCTTCAATTGCAGGGACTGCTAGGACTTCTCTTATCGTCACAATCGGTCCATCTGCTAGGCATTACTCAGAAACTTCAAGCACGATTATGTTCGGGCAGCGAGTAAGTTCAGTTCACCTTTTGGTAAAAAATGATTTACATTTTGTTCTTATACTTTTTCACATAAATGGGATTTTGCATGTTTCTCGCTTTAGATCTGTAGAATGTAGTATAGCCCCACAGAGCATTTATCTTCTGCAAAATCAAGGAGTTTTGCAAAACATTTTAAACCTAATAGTTGAAACAACTAAGGTTTTTTTTTTTCACTAGTTGTATGATGGTTAAATAATGTTCAAATTTTGATCGATCCTAGATTGACTAATTTCTCCGTCCACTTGTCTTCACTCAAGTGGTCAACTTAAATGCGCTTTCATATTCCCTTGACCTGGTCATGTACTCTTAAGCTGCTTGGGTTGCTTGCTCTCATCCACCCTGACTTGAAATTCCCGGTTCTAGCATCAGGAGCTAGTGATGAATAGCATTGGGATGTCAATATCTGGTACAAAAATTCTCATGCAAACACACAGGATTTAAGTATATATACCATCTCCTTGGCTTGATCACAAAGTACGCATTTGTCTGGGTGGGTATTCCTCTCTTCTGGAGCTGATAGGTGGTCCAACACCTGTTCTGAATGCCTAATCAAAGAAAATTTTTGCATTTTCTGGGTGCCGGTGATTGCAACATTAAAGAAAGCTTGTTAATCTTATTTAGATGAGAAAATTCCAGACCTTTCGAACCTCACGAATGTGTACCTGCTTCTTGTGTTAACATGATCTCCTGTAATGCATTCCAAAGTTAAACAAATAACCACTCAAGACAACAAGAAGTCATGTAAACAAAAACAGGAATAAAAAGAACAAAAGATAAAGGACATATGTACATGCATCATCTTAAGACACTCTGCATTTTCCTCAGAGAAATGACTTGTTCAGTTGTTCCATTCCGGTGCTCTTATTTGGGTTGTGATTTTCAGGCAATGAAAGTATCAAACACAATAAAACTGAAGGAAGAAGTTGATTTCGAAAATCTTTACAAGAAGATGGAGCGTGAGGTTGATCATCTCACATCAGAGATGGAGAGACAACAAAAAATAAGACACGGTGAGAAAATGCTGTGGGACAAAAAGTTGGAAGAATCTGAGATTTCGTTAAGTGATCTAAAAAAGACCTCTAGCATGCGAATTGAGGTATCTTTTCTTGCATGTATCTCCAACATTATTTTCTCAAATGAAAAATTGCCTGTACAATGTTGTGCTCTTTTCACACTTAAAAGTCACTATCGGTGCTCGGTAAGATCCTTCTCAGTTCAAGCTTGCTTCAGGGGGCAAAAAATATAACGATTGTATATTAACCCAGAATCTGGAGAAAGAAAAACTTCAACTGGAGTCTGTACTCAAAAGATGTATGCATGACTTAGAGGAAGAGAAAGACCAAAAGGCACAGTTGTCTGAACAAATCACCCACCTTGAGAAATCGCTGAATGAAAAGAAGGTAGTGTTGCGTTACCACCTTATATATACTCCCCTCATATATGTATTGTTTATCTTTATTAGGCCTTGTTTATTTCAACTTTTGAAAAGCTGGCTTTTGGATGCTGAAAAAAAAAGCTTTTGAGGAAATGAACTAAAAGTTGGAAAGATTACGTTGAGCTACTTTTCTGGCTTTTCATTTTTGAAATAGCTTTACTGGCTTTTGATGTGCAGTGAAGCTAAAAATATACTAGTATTACAAAAGCCAACAACCAGCTTTTCAACTAGCCCATGAGCCAGCTTTTTCAAAAGCTCAAAATCTCCAGCTCAAACAAACAGGCAATTACTTTGTCATTTTACCGCTGTACAACAATCAGAAAGTCCTATCTTGTGACAGTTTTGTTACCCTAATGGAAGATTTGTTATTTGCAGCAACAACAGCTTGAGAACCTATCAAAAACGGAAATTCTTGCTTATACAGCGAAACAACATGAGAAGGAAATGGAGGAGTTGCGTAGGCAACTTGAGGAAGAAAGGTGCTGTTCAGCTAGCATGAATGATCGTCTGAGCGTACTACAAGAACAACTGTGTGATGCTCAGAGATCTGCCCAGGTATAACTTTCAGAAATTACAGATGCAGCTGGTGTTAAAGATGGACAAGTTCTGCAACTAGTATATGGACGAGCTAAGCCATACTTTCAAAATTGTGGTTTGTTGTGGCATCATGCATGGATATAGGATGTTTTCCTTTTTTGGGGGCGTAAACAACATATCTTAGGTCATAAGTAAAGTAGTCAAAGGCAGTTTTGAGTTGACGAATAGTTTGACACTCCTTTGTCTCAACTATGTATAATATCTGAACACTGATAGGACCACTCTATCCAATTGGAACTATTAATGCTGCTATTTGGTAAGGTCTCGATATTCGTAATGTATTGTGCCTGAAACAGAAACTTGCAAGCAAGTCTATTGCCTTGAAATATGCATTTTCCTACATATATTTAACTGTTTCTCTTTTCAGGTATAGGATAAAAAGTGGAATAGTCAAGCAGCATAATAATTGACTCGGGAGTTGGGAAAGGATTTGGAAGAGTTTCACATAATATATATTGCTACACATATTTGTCTTTCTTGTGTTATAAGCTAGACATTTGTTAATGAACTGTACTTACCTTACAGATAGCATTAATTGCCTCTGAAGTACTAGTTTAATGATTGCAAAGCTAATATTAGCATATTACAGTTGCAGGAAAGTAAGGCACTTACATTGGAAAAAGAATTATCCAAAGCGACAGAAGAATTTAACAGTCGAGTTCAATTGTTAAAAGAACAAATCAGTAAACTCACTTCAGAGAAGGTATAAAACAAGATTCAGCTAGTCAGCCCAGTCCATAAATACATTATTATTTTTGGTTTACTTTGAATATTCAGCCATGCTCAGATTTTTTTTAATAATTCTTGTAGCAATTAATATATGAGGAACTGAAATCTACACTAGAAAACGTGCAACATGAAATTAGGCAGAGACGGGGCCTTGAAGACCAAATTCTAAGGTTGAAACAGCCTGGACCTGATAATTTTGATGAAGAGGTACCATACCAGACTTTGCTTTATGATGGATATTTTCTTATGCATGTTTATTCTAATTTCCTATGTTTATTTTTTCTCTTTGCCAGTCAAAAATCTCATGTGGAACGGTTAAATCTGAATCTGGATTTGGGAATTCATCTTATTTGTCCAAATCGGGAAAACTTAGAGAGGCCCCATCTAGTCAGAGAGGTACCATATCAAAGATATTTGAAGAAGGTACCTATATTTTACAGAAGATTATCAAATCAGCTATTTATCTTTCTTGGGCTGCCATCTTACAAGTTTTTTCTGTGGTTCGCATTCAGTTGGTCTTCCAAACGTTCTGGCTCTGTTGAAATCTGAGGACCTAGATGTGCAGATCCATGCTGTCAAGGTGGTTGCTAATCTTGCTGCTGAAGGTCCAGGAGTTTACCCCATGGAATTGTGCATATTTTGATATCACATTAAGAAATGAAACTGAGAGATACACTCAAATTCTAGACGTCCCGTATTCCTTGACAGAGTTTGCATTGTAATTGTGCTCAACTTTTGCTCGTGTGTCCTCTCTGAATCGCAGATATCAATCAGGAAAAAATTGTCAGTGAAGGAGGGATTGATGCTCTTCTATCCCTTCTAGAAACATCAGAAAACACCACAATTCATCGAGTCACAGCTGGTGCTCTTGCTAACTTGGCAATGAATGGTAATGGATTCCAGCAAATCACCCCTTGGATTTATTTTCTGGTTTTAGTTGAAATTGACTAATGTCTTCTACTGGACGGCATCAAAGGTTTTGCTGTTGCTAACATTCGAAATGGTTGTCAGAGTGTGTTTTTTATCATTCACATGGTCTTTTCCCACGTTAATACAAAATTATGAAAATATCCCCTAACCACTGCATTGTTAAACAAACATTGTGAATATCATTTTTCATCAATCTCCTTTACATTATGATCAGCAAAAATAATAGGTGAAAATAAGTGTTGCATCTCCTTGCATAAACTATGTTTACGTTTACTAAACAATTTCGAAGTGTTCTAGTTTGCAACCTTTGTATGTTGAAACTTGATATTGCAGGATCGAACCAGGGCATGATTATGAACAAAGGTGGAGCACGATTATTAGCAAATGCTGCATCTAAAACTGATGATCCCCAAACTTTGCGGATGGTGGCTGGTGCAATTGCCAACCTATGTGGGAATGGTACAACTACCTGTCTTTAATGTAATCAACCATTTAACAATATTATGATCATATAAAATTCTTGAGCCTGACATTTCAGTGATGCTTGATTATTTTTGCATCATTTTACTGTGAATGGTGCACATTTTAATGAGATCAAAGAAAATTTGTGGTGCCATTTTACCTATAGAGCTCAGTGTTTGGTATAATCTGTGCTAGAAGTGAAAGAAATGTTTTCATAGGATATGAAAAAAAATCATAATAAAAACAGCTCATTAGTATTTATTTGTAAAACTTATGGATCTTGTATTTTTTATGAACATTTATGCATTTTATTCAATATATTAGAATCAAAAAGTTAATAGCTTCATGCAAAGCAAATAAAAATAACATGATTTATTGCATTATTTACTCGACAGTTTGTGTTTCATAGAATTGGCATAGCTTCCAGTTATTTCATATAGCGCGTTTGATGCATCACTACTATATATAGAACCTATCTTGGTGTACTTTTGCAGAAAAGTTGCATTTGATGTTGCAGCAAGATGGCGGAATCAAAGCCTTACTGGGAATGTTTCGAGCTGGACACACTGATGTCATAGCCCAGATTGCACGAGGAATAGCAAATTTTGCAAAATGTGAATCCCGTGTAATAAGCCAAGGTCTGTACTTCTCATTTGCCTTCCTGATTTGTTTTCCATTGAGCACGTTATGCATGAATATCCTGCTGCCATTTGTTCTTTGTTTCTGAAGATAATGAAACTGAGTGTAGTGAGTTTACCCCATGGACTGACCTGCCATGATACTGGAAAGTGTCCGTCATCTTCATCACTTAGCCCAAACACCGATGCAAATGACACTCAAATCTACAAAAAAATCTCTGGAGTTTGAGTAGGGAATACCCAACACTCAAACCCTAGGCACCGCTTTGCCCGTAATGCTTATACAATCAAATAACTGAGGTCTTCTAATCAAAATAGGTCAGAGGAAAGGGAAGTCCCTTCTCATTGAAGATGGCGTTCTTGCTTGGATGGTGGCCAATTCCAATCGGTTTGCTGCTTCAACTCGCAGACATATTGAACTTGCGTTTTGCCATCTAGCTCAAAACGGTACGTAATTATGTAGGTTGCCATTCGCCATTATGCCTTTTGTATCCTCATGCATTTGATCGGCGTTGCCATTGATGTGTACATTGTCAGTGTTTATATAACCTATAATATCAATTTCACCCATGCGTTGCAGAAGACAACACCTGTGATATCATCGCTTCAGGAGGGATAAAGGAGCTGCTTCGCCTATCTCGAGAATCACCGAGAGAAGACACGCGTAATTTAGCCAAGAAGGCTTTTGATTCAAATCCAGCATTTTTAAGGGAGATCCAATGATTCACTCTGATCGAAATTAATAGTAGTGTTATGATAAAAAAAATTAAGGAGTACAAGTGACTCTGTTGACGAGGAATCCATGGTTGTGTACTCCCTCCGTTATTTTCTTTGTCGCTGATGACTTTTAACATCAATTTAACTATTTATTTTATTAAAAACATAAATTCAAATATATAAAATTATAAGGTATGATTAAAATACTTTTAATAATAAAGTGAATAATAATAAAATATATGATATGCATTAATTTTTTTTAAATAAAACGAATAGTAAAAGTTGAAGTTGAAAGTTAACAGTGACGATAATTAAAAACCAAGCTAAGTTGAAAAATCTTTAGGTTGGACATTTTTTTTTGTAAAATTGTAGACAAACTGAATATCAAGCCGTCTAAAAGTTCCTCTGCAGAGTATTATTAATATTTTTTTTATTTTATGTCTAAGCGTCACTAGACAGGCTGAAGATCAGGCCCTCTAAAATGATAGGGGTAACAAGAAATTTTCCCCTTGAGAAAATGACCAGATAGGCACTAAAGAAGTAAAGAGAGCAAGCCCAATTTCAATTGTGTACCAGGAAACAGTCCCGCTCCTAGTCTACAGTCTAGTCGCTTCATATCAGCAGTGACGTTAGTGCCCAAGCTTACGGACCTCTACTCCTTCCCTAGCTTGTTAGCCTTGTCGCACTTCTCTGTGCAGTCATCACAGATTGCTCATTTCGTTCAAGCATCTTGAGCAACATCTCGCTTTTTGGAAGGAAATCGAAACTGCGCCGTCGCAAGCATGCAGACGGGGCAGACCGCTGATCAAGGATATCGGCCTCGTGGGTGCCGGTGAAAAGTGAAAACGATATATGGTGTCCTAGTTTAGTATGGAGGTGCCACGTGCACGCAATGACAAAAGCATGGGTAAATTATTGACAGAAGCCGATTCGAACCACCCTAAGCATAGATTAATTTTAATTGGATTAGAGTAACTGATGATATATGCAGGGACAATGATTTGGGCCGACGAAACCACTTCGCCATTTCCTTCTTCAGAGTTCAGGTCTCAACCAGTGTAATGCAGATGGAAAATGTTGGACACCTCTGTACGTACACGTTGACTGGAGCAGAGGATCAGCCGCCTCGCCGGACCGAGCGCGAACTTGGCCGCCAAGAATCTGCCGGCCGGTCGTCTCCATATTTCCAAGCACCAATCCGACTCGTCACAACAACGTGCGTTTTGTGCCCCTGCTGCCGTGCCGTTCCAGAACCAACCACCCTCGACTAGCATCTCTTGCTATAAACAGAGACACCATAGAAGCCCCTCCTAGGATCCTGCCTCTGAGCTTGCTCCACAATTCTATCACCTTCTTCACTATCCGCCAAACTTGTACCAGCAGTGACTCCGGCGCAGCCGAATGGAGGCAGCAGTGGAGGACATCGTCATCGCCGGCACCGGGCTCGCCGGCCTTGCGACGGCGCTCGGGTTACACAGGTAACGGAGGCGTTCATTCAATTTCCAGTGGTCTTCGTTGTCGGCTGTTGTTGCGCGGCGGCCGCGGCTCTCCGGAGTAGCCGAATTGACGCGAGGGCATGATTGTGATCCAGGAAAGGGGTGCGGAGCCTGGTGCTGGAATCGTCGCCGACGCTGCGCGCGTCGGGGTTCGCGTTCACGACGTGGACCAACGCCTTCCGCGCGCTCGACGCTCTCGGCGTCGGGGACAAGATCAGAGAGCACCATCTGCTCTACGAGAGGTGAGCGACCCGACCGACCAACGCGATTCCTTTTTTTTTTTTTTTTTTTTTTGAGAAAAGGGTTGGATTTTACTTGCATCCAGCCACTTACAGAGGAACACTCAGAATAAAAGAAAATTACATCTAGCTCCTCGTGAAGTGTGTTCACATGCTCCGTATTTCAGATTTTTTGTGTGCGGTGGTTCATTTACCATTGTGGAGGCCTGATGATATATCCAGCCCGCTCCCCCCACAGGCCCCAAACATCAGCCCATTTTAGAGCGGCGCCGACTTCTTCCCTGGCCCATTGAACAGCCCATTGCTAATCAAGTCATTGACTCGTCTTCTTTTTTCAACAGACTGGTTACGTTCTCTGCATCCACAGGAGAGGCTGCCGCAAAAGTAAGCCTGAAGATGCAGGGGAAAAGGTTCGAAAAATGAAATTACATTATATTTGCTACAAATAAAAAAGCTAAAAATCACTCTCCCGTTCCTATCTGCAAATCCACATTATCAAGTCTTCTTTTGTCAAAACTAGTGGTAATGTCAGCGGGCCGCACGAGCTCCGGTGCGTGAAGCGGAACTTCCTCCTGGAGACGCTCGGGAACGAGCTGCCGGAGGGCACGATCCGGTACTCTTCCAAGATCGTCGCCATCGAGGAAGACGGCGACGTGAAGGTCCTGCATTTGGCCGACGGCTCCGTCATGCGAGCCAAGGTGAGACGAGACAGACAACCAAAATCTGCTTCGGTTATTGCGACTGGATTACACGGTCGTTTCTTGATTCCGTGCGATGCGAACAGGTTCTGATAGGATGCGACGGCGTGAACTCGGTGGTCGCGAAGTGGCTTGGCCTTCCCAAGCCGATCCTCTCGGGGCGCTCGGCCACCCGGGGCCTCGCCGAGTACCCGGCCGGCCACGGCTTCGGCCCCGACATCCTGCAGTTCATTGGCCCGGGATTCCGCTCCGGTGTGCTGCCCTGCTCCGACACGTCCGTGTACTGGAACTACACCTGGTACCCGTCCCCATCCGGTACGCATTAGCTTGATGACTCCCCTATCTAGTTAGCACCCTGTCCCAACGCGTGTGGTGACCGATCGGTCCGGTGCCGTACGTACGTGCAGACGGGGACGCCGAGGACAGCGTGGCCAAGATGCGCAGCCACGTGCTCGCGAAGCTGCGGGCCGCCAAGATCCCTGCCGAGGCGCTGGACGTGATCGAGCGGAGCGAGATGAGCGACGTGGTGTCGTCGCCGCTGCGGTTCCGGTCCCCGCTGTCCCTCGTCCGCGGCAGCATCAGCCGGCGCGGCGTCTGCGTGGCCGGCGACGCGCTCCACCCGATGACGCCGGAGCTCGGGCAGGGCGGGTGCGCCGCGCTCGAGGACGGCGTCGTCCTGGCCAGGTGCCTCGGCGACGCCGCCCTCGCTGGTGCCGGCGACGAGGGAAGAATCGACGTGGCTCTCAAGAGGTACGCCGAGGCGCGGAGGTGGCGCGGCATCCAGCTGATCACGGCGGCCTACGTCGTCGGCTTCATCCAGCAGAGCAACAACGCCGTGGTCAAGTTCCTCAGGGAAAAGTTCCTGTCGGGAGTGCTGGCCAAGGTGCTCGTCGCCATGGCCGACTACGACTGCGGAACGCTATGATTCTGCTCGTCGACAAGATGAACAAAACTTGGCAACAAATCACATGACCAGCCATGAGAGTACGGAACAAGCACTGCCTCTCTGTCGCACACCACATGGAAGAACCTCGTCAACCGTGATGCCATTGTTACTAAAGCCATAATAAGATTAGTTAATCAATAACAATGAGTCCACCGTACAGTGGACTGCTACGCAGTACACACACCCTGCATTCCGTATGGATCGATGCAAGTCCACAATTTCTTTTTGAGAGGAAACTTGATGTCAAAGTTGACTTGTGGCCGAAAGGACAGGGCAACAGAAACTGACATAACCACATGCGGCGATCATTTGATTAATTACAACGCCTGTGGTGGTGAACCATAACAAACAGGGTTTGCGTTTTGACCAAGTGGGTTCATCAGCATCCAGGGATCTCGGCCGATTCGGAGCAGTGTGCCGTATCAAGTGTGAGGACTCACTAAGTCCTTATCAGTAACACATTGCATCTCTACTGCAGGACAAAATAGGATATCCTTTACACATTGCAAAGAAGGTTTACTGCTTAGATATACTCCCTTCGTTCTTTAATTGATATCGTCGTTGACTTTTAAATTCAATTTTGATCATTTATTTTATTTAAATTTTTTTTAATAAATTTCATATATTTTGATATAATTTAATTTATCATTAGATTTATTTGAATCACAGCTTAAAATTTTACACGTCTGAGCAAACTTTTTGAATAAGACGAATGATCAAAGTTGATTGTAAAAGTCTAATAGTGACGTGAACTTAAGAACGGAGAGAGCAGGCTTTATTCAGTCAAACTTGATTGTAGCTGCGCACAAGATCAGCTGGTGGGTAACACTTGCTTGGCCGCAAAATGGCGTCTTCATTTTCAAATTTCTTCTCATTGTATGATTATAATCCATACATCATAGGCGTTACTGTCAACATGGGTTGGCTAGTATTTCACTGGTAAATAAGAGGTGTGTACATGAATACATGATAACCTAGGATTTATGATGATCTGTTGCATTACACATGTAACATCCATTACAAAGTTTTGAGATCTCAACAATCAACTAGGAGTAAGTTTCTATGGATATTCTGTTTGTTATCGACGATTACTATTGGTAAGCGACATTATTATCACTGTCTAAAAACCTGGCTTCAGAAATAAGTTGTGATAAAATGCCACAGAAAAGAAATCGTGAATTTCAGCAAACATTACTCATGAGTAATCAACAAGACCCAAAAGCACAGTACTGCAGAGTGTAATGAGTCCACTTGTTAGCAACGGCTTATCTAAAATAAAGTTAACACCAATTTAATTTGAAACCAAAAATATATGCAGAAAGAAAATAGAAAGTTTGTCAGCTCCAGTTTCCCACTATTTTGCATCGTTCAAGTCTAGACGTTTGACCGTATAATCTAGCAGGTTCATCAATAGATAACCGAAGTCTTTCCAGTTAGTGGGTTCAAATATACTCTTAGATTAGTCATGTTACTCCTGTACACTAAGAAACAGTTGCCCTAAATAATCCAAATGTGGTCCCGCGCCCTGTGGTGACAGTTGAGTTGCTAGCAGAAGTACAGTAACTAGTAAGTTTCTTTTAGTAGCCTCCTGAGAATTACTAACTACCATCCTAGTCCTAGTGCACCAGTCAAGCACTACAATGCTAACTTCCATGAATCCCTGGTACCCAAATTATCTACCTTGCATTCAATATTCAACAATTTGACACTCAGTATGCTGATTATACACTATTATTTGACACTAATTATGTTAAATTACACCGTTTTTGACACTATTTTGTTGCCGTTTTGATTTCTTGACATTTCCTTTTTTGCCCTATTTTCTCATGTTTTCTATCCCACTCTTAGACTAGGAGAAAGTAGGATATGAGAGAAAGGGAAACGGCTAGAAAACATTACCTTGATGTTATGAAGTTCAGACATAGAGATGGGCGATGATGGGAAGCGGTCGGATTTGGACATTTATGGGAATTCGAAGGCGTAAGTCGAAAATACTTCCAGCTAGGGAATAGAGACATAAAAAAAAAAGAGAAAATAAAGTGAAAAAAAGGGAAATGCGAAGGAAATCAAAATGACAACATTGTCAGTGTTAAAGTTTCAAAGCCCATCAAAACAGTCCTAAAAAACCAGTTCACTCAGATCCAAGCACCACGAATACCGGGGCACCACGATCCGTCGATCACCGGCGCGGGTTAGTGCGGCTTCTCGATCCGAGGACCCTCGGTAGTGAAGCAATCTCCTCGCCAGAAATCCCATGTGCTCCAGGCACTGGAGTCTCGTGAGCTCACGTGACGCTCCCGTTTGCCCTTCGTCTCCAGCTAACCCATTTTCTCATTTCCAGTCGTACATGACAATCGTACATGGCCAGATTGCTAGCACCAGGAAATGATCCCTTCGTCTTCTGGTGGCAGAGAGAGGAGCTGTGGCCGGCCGCCATAGAAAAACGCCTGGAGCTTGGCCGGCTGCAGAGCAGAAGAATCTTTCTTCGAATTGCCACGCCAGTGGAACACACGAAGAAGAAGAGACTTTTTCGGCGGGGCAAAATGAGGAATCGTGGCATTTAAGGCGCCTGGGTGCGGCATGTGCGTCTGCGTCGAGGTCCGCGCGCGTCATGAGCACCGCCGCGCTCGTCGCCGGTTTCCTATTTAAACACCGCCGCGATCACCGCCCTCGTCCTCCTCCTCCGCGCCTCACTCATCGCTAGCTGTTCGACCACTCACCCGCTTTGCCTCGAGTGTTCTGTCCTCTACCTGCCTCGATCTGTAGACTTAACTGGCCATGCCCATGACGACCGACATGGCGCGCGGAGTCTCCTTCCACTTGCTGCTGCTGGTCGCCGCGTGCCTCGCCGTGACGGCGCGAGCGCAGTGGAAGAATGCAGCGGCGACCTTCTACGGCGGGAGCGACGCCTCCGGTACAATGGGTAAGTACACTTCTGCGATGCAGCGTTGCAATATTGCCGTGCCTCTTGATCAGCTACATATGATTGATACTGACTGGGACTGAAACATGCATTATTCTCACTACCAGGCGGCGCTTGCGGGTACGGCAACCTGTACTCGACGGGGTACGGGACGAACACTGCGGCGCTGAGCTCGACGCTTTTCAACGACGGTGCGGCGTGCGGGGAGTGCTACCAGATCCAGTGCGACTACCAGAACAACCGGAAGTGGTGCAAGCAGGGCGTGACGGTGACCATCACGGCGACGAACCTGTGCCCGCCGAACTGGGCGCGGCCCAGCAACAACGGCGGCTGGTGCAACCCGCCGCGGCAGCACTTCGACATGGCGCAGCCGGCGTGGGAGAAGATCGGCGTGTACCGCGCTGGCATCGTGCCCGTCCTGTACAGGAGGGTGCCGTGCCGCAGGAGCGGCGGCGTGCGGTTCACCATCAACGGGCACAACTACTTCGAGCTGGTGCTCATCACCAACGTGGCCGGGCCGGGCTCGATCAGGGCGGTGCAGATCAAGGGGTCGCGGACGCGGTGGGTCAGCATGTCCCGGAACTGGGGCGCGTACTGGCAGGCGAACAACTACCTCAACGGCCAGAGCATCTCCTTCAGGGTCACCGCCACCAATAGCCAGAGGCTCGGGTTCCCGAACGTCGCGCCGGGTAACTGGCGGTTCGGGCAGACGTTCACCAACGGCGCCAACTTCTACTAGCGCCGGCGCCGGCGCAGCTATCTAGCCAGCCGTCCACGCCGCGCCCGAGAAATGCCGGCCGGGTCGTCGCCGCTAGATTTTCCCCTTCAATTTTGCATTTGGAAACTTGTCAAAAAAAAAAAGAGACCTTCTTGGTTATTAGCGTCATTGTGATGGAACCATTGACAACTTGAGTGTAGTGGCCAGCTCGTAGTCGTACAGAGAGGGATGCCCGACTGGCCGGGAGCTGGTGCATCCATTGGTAATGCGGTTTGCATGGAAGAGGTGGGGGGTTCATGGGGGGAGAGGCAAAAAAGAAAAGAACGGTCAGTTCGTTCGGTCGTGACGTGCCTTTGCATGAATACGAGGTAATTATATGCGTGGACTGATCGATCGATGTGGCGCTCACTGAAAGATTTAGTAATATTTTCCTACGGAGGACACTTTTTTCTAAGATGGTCAGATGTGTTCTCAGTATTCAGTATAATTCATAAGTGGCTGACATTTTTCTTTGTACAAAACGGTATCTTCATATAGTTTTATGTCTTTACCAACTACACTATTTTATGTAAAAAGCATTGCCTACAGGCTATATATTGAGAGCACTTGCCTAACTAAATACTCCAGGCGATGACGTCGATTGTTGTCCGCCATTTGTAAATAAACCGTGGTGGAAAAAAAATCGTCAGATGGGCTAGGCTTGGGTTAAATGGCTTGTTCACAAAGCGAGCCTCCAGTCCTCCACGATTCATGACTGCACTGCATCTACATGAATTTTTAGGTTTGTTCTCTGCCAAACTTTGGTGAGAAACGATCCAGAACAATCATTGGGCTATTTTGGAAGTGAGATTTCTTGGAGAAGTAGCAGTGCGACGAAGTGCAACGTACGTACGTACGCTCATCATGCTCTGCTTTGTGCGTAACGTTGCGCCTACACAGAAACTCTTCGGCCTTGACTTCGCCTTGCTTACACATTGGATGTTACTTCAGCATCTATACATCCATGGATCCGTACACAGCCTTAGGTCTACCTGAAGCAGATACAAACCCCTTTCTGAAAATATGAAGTACTCCACTGGCAATTTGAACCTCTATCCTCCATGAATTCGCCTTTGCAGCAGCACCTGAGATGCTCTCGCCGACCCATCTACAAGGTTTATAAAACTATTCAAAATCGGCTGGTTTTCACGGTTTTCAGTAAAACCGGTTCGGTCTGATTTTTATTTTACAAATTTTTAAAAATTTAAAAATTTGAAAAATTTTGAAATACCGAAAACCGGTAAAACCGGTGGATTTTAAATTTTAAAATTTGAAACCGTGAAAACCGGTGAAACCGCGCGATAAATCGAAAAAACCGACCGATTACTGTAGCAATTCGTTCAAATTTTAAGTTTTTGATTTGAAGCGGTTTTTAGCTAGTTTTTTCGATTTTCACGATTTTGATCAAACCGGTCCCAACCGGTTTTAGGCGTTTAAACGAAATTGTAAACATTGTCCATCTAGCGCAGCAGCCATGCCAACTTTCACGAATAGATTTAGCAGTACGAGTCCCTGTAAAATAAAATGCTGAAACAATTCCAGCTGGTCGTTCTGTCTTGCTCGAGCAGCCGAGCATCAGAGAACATGCAGATCGCTGAAGCGGCAGTGATCCATTCTTCTGGTGATCGAAGCTGCGGAGAAAGAAAGAAAGCGATCCCCGATCCGCGAGGCGCGCGTTTGTAGCTGCGCCCGGTCCAGGCTGAACTACTTGAGTCGGCGCATCCCTGTGCCGCAAAATTTCTCCATGTCGATGCATGCACCTGGCAGCCGGCCACTGCTCCGGTTTAGCTATTTAGGAACCGTATGTATCTGCAGCACGGGTATCCCTGCCACAGTGACACTCCATCAGTCTCCGCACTAGCTAGCTACACTGCCGAAGAATAGAGCTTGCTCAACAACATGCAAACCCCACTGAGATATCAGCCGTTCATCGTCGTCCTTGCCGCCGCGGCGTCAACGGCGGCGGCGGACAAAGACTGGTCGAAGGCCACGGCCACGTTCTACGGCGGCGGCGACGCGTCGGGCACGATGGGCGGCGCGTGCGGGTACGGGAACTTGTTCTGGTCCGGGTACGGGACGAACTCGACGGCGCTGAGCAAGAGGCTGTTCGACGACGGCAAGGCGTGCGGGCAGTGCTACCGGATCAGGTGCGACGCCGGCGCGTCGGAGTGGTGCCGGCAGGGGAAGGCGGTGACCGTCACGGCCACCAACCTGTGCCCGCCCAACTCCGAGGGCGGCTGGTGCGACCCGCCCCGCCAGCACTTCGACATGTCCCAGCCGGCGTGGCTCCAGATCGCCGTCTACAAGGGCGGTATCGTGCCGGTGCTCTACCAGAGGTACGCGCGCGCACCAGATAGTTTAACGATTCAGTTCACCAAGCTTGGACGCCTTGACTAAGATAATTAAATTACGCCTAGATGTCACTGCATGACCTATTGATAATTAGCTAAAAAAATTACTATGTGTTGTGATGATTGTTTGATGTTGCATGTATAGGACACCGTGCGCGAGGCAGGGAGGTGTGCGGTTCACCATCAACGGCCACAGCTACTTCGAGCTGGTGCTGATCACGAACGTGGCCGGCAGCGGGTCGGTGAAGTCGGTGTGGGTGAAGGGGAGCAGAACGGAGAGAATGGTCATGAGCAGGAACTGGGGCGTCAACTGGCAGTCGCTGGCGGACCTCGCCGGCCAGGCGCTCACCTTCGGGGTCACCTCCACCGGTGGCCAGACGCTCGTCTTCCCCGACGTCGTGCCGGCCTGGTGGAAGTTCGGACAGACCTTCAGCTCCAGCCTCCAGTTCACCGACTCGTGATTCGTTGACCTTGTTCGGAGTTTGTGGTGTGAAAACGACTCGCATCTCGCACCGACTTTTGTGTAATTAAGCTTCTGGTTGAAGAGGCACGTTTTGTACTGTACTGTTCAAATTCAAATTATAATAGTTGGCTTGGAACTTGGAAGGGAGCGCATCTCGACCACTGTTATTTTTTGGGGATTAGATTTAGCATAAGCTAGTTTTTTTTTTTGGGGCGGCGGCTTAGAGCATCTCCAATAGTCATGTATAATTGGTACTCCCGATAGATAATTTTTGTTCCACCGAAAAGCAATTGGGAGAGATAAAAGTTGTCTTCTTCCAACAATTCTCAATAACTATACCAAAAAATTGTTTTGAATCTGACCACATCAGGTTAACAACTCCAGTTACCCTATTACGACTGATTATCTTTCTCCAACAACTCATGCACTTGATTATTTTCCAGTTCAAAATCCTCTAAACAAAATTCTTGTGTCGTAATTCTACTTTCTGCACGTGGCACGGTCTTACCTTTGGTTCTTGGCGTAAAGAGCCTGGGAGGCGTCGACGAGAGCCTGGGAGGCGTCGACGAAAGCCCAGCCTTGAAGCACCTGCTCTTGCACGTGAAGATATTACCTAACTGCTTGGTCATGGACGTGACACGGCGGTAAACTGCTTTTCCTGATAAATATGACGCGCGATTTTGGTGGAGACGTGGTGAAATTCTGGGTTGGGAATGAGAATGGAAGGTGCAAATGCGGGGGGGCACAGCAGCTGGATTTAGGTGCCGACGAATGTTTATGGTTCTTTTTACACAACGGTAGAAAAGGTGATTTTGATGATTCAACTAAAACAATGTATTTAGAGATACTTTTAAGCGACTACTGAAGATGGTCGATAGTCAGTTTTGGGTGCAGTCAAAACAAGCTATCCTAGGCCCAAATCTTCTTGGGCCATGTTCACGCTGTTGTCTTTAAAGCAGCCTAGCCCACTCAGCATTCGAAGCTACTGCAAAACTGGACCCTTTTGGCTTAGCTCCTGATTCTGATTCTCAGTGAATCAAAGAGCTCTGTCAAACGCTGTTTTTTTTCAGTAAAAATATTTTTTGTCTGATTCTGTGAAGTCTCAGGAGAAGTGATTCTGGACTGTGAAGTGATGCAGAATTGGTACCGATGAAATCCTTGTTGTTTGAGTGCAGCTGTCTGATCTGTCTGAATACTTCCAAACACGGAGAATGACTCATCCTTGCAGACACAACCGCCACGCAGATTGTCATTAAATGGCTCAAGATTGAAAAGTTAATAATTATTCATCATGCTATTTTTTGATCCACAAAGCCATTGTATTGTCTTGGATTTTTCTTTTTTGAGAAACCTAATGTGCTGACAAGCACCATTGTTCACACTCCATGTTAGCTTCGTGACTATGGTCTTATGGGCTATACAGGCATAGTTCAAAAACAAATGCTTATTATAAGGCCAGAGGTAAGCGTACATTTCTTATTGTGATTGGAGGTTGGATGGATAGGAGTACCAGTGTTTTATTAGTTACCAGGAAGATTTTACTGTGCTTTTTAAAAATATTGGCGAGCAGATATGGGCCATGTTTGGATTCGATTAAATCCTGATTCTCAGTGTGAAAAAGCGAGCAAACCCACCAAACGGTTCGCTTAGACGCTGCTTACCAGCGAATCCACGGCCTCGAGAATCCTGCCCACATGTAAAACTTGATTTTCTTGTCCGCATCGTTACGCTAGCAGACCAGAAAAAGCGACAGCTTTTCCCCTCGTTGCCCTCCATCGCGTCCACCTGCTCGGGCAGCATGCTGCTGCTCCGGCCGCCCGCCGCCCTGCTCCGGTCGACCGTCGCCCGCCTCCCGTCGCGCGTCGCCAAGTCCCGTCGCTGTCCGTCGCCCTCCCGAAGCCGTCCAGCACCGCCGCTCAGGAGTTCACGAGCTCGCCGCGCGCGCGTCCCAGGAGTTCGTCGCCTCCAGATCTGGTCACGCGCCTCTTGCCGCCAGATCTCGCGCGCCTCTGCTCGGCTCCGATGAAAATAATCAAATGAGCTAATATACACTTTAGGGGCACTCAGTTCATTTTATCACTCACTCAGTATAGACAATCCAATGAAAATAATCATCAAACACCCGGCTTAATCAGACAGCAAATTGTTCAGACAGCGGCGTATCAAAAAATCACGCTCATCAGATAATCGAGCTCCAGAAAAACGAATCCAAACAGGCCCATGGTGTTATGCAAGAAATTTCAAGCATATTTTTACTATTTAGTTGGGTATACAATAGATTTCTTGCTGAATAAGAATGCCTATGCATGAGTGCAGAAAATATGTTGTTTTCATGCTATATGATGGTACTTGTAATATTTTGTTGACTTCTGCCGGGATATTATAGTAATTTTTTTTTTATCAATATGGATAGAGAAGTCTCTAAACTACAAAGTCAAGCACCTGTTATATTCTGTTTCATAAACTTAATCTCTTATCACTTTCATATATGAAACCTTTTTCATAGATTTGCGAAGTACCTTGAATTATTTAGATTGTGGTGGTGAGGTCTCTTAACTAATTGCTGCTGCTGGGTCAGATCCGATATTTAACGCTATTGTGTTCTTTGAAGCACTTGATCAAATATAAATCAAGGCACTCATTCATATTTATTGCGGACCATCTAAGTAAAAAAATGCAAGCGCGGCAACGGCCGCGCATTTTTTTCTAGTCATTCAGCTTGTTGAGCGCGACATGCGCTACGTGGTGAGTGCTGTCACGGCGTCACCGTGGAACTGGAACGAGCTAATCCGCAGCCGTGAGCAACGCACAGAAATCTAACACTCACGATGGCAAGCCAACTGGATATGCACGATCGGATAGTCCAATCGACGATAGATCGATGCTCTCAAATTCAGTGAAAGTGATTTTGATCGAGCATGGTTTACTTCTGGGGGCAACACAGCATGTTCATTTGAAATAAAATAATTATTTTTCAAAAAAAAAACAAGGAATGATAAGTAAAAGTCAACGAAAGTACGAACATGAAGAATGAGATAAGATGTACGGCCAACCCCTTCTAGACGACCTCGCTACGTAGGCGATGATCGAGTTCACGCGTTAGCCACCTCCCAGGCACAATCCATGTGCTGACACCGCTGGCCCTCGTGGCAAAATTCCTTCCTAGGAATCTTCCAATTCCGCATACGCGAAGAAGAACAACCCCAAGCCAACACACCCCGTATCATCATGCTTCGTGAGTCAACTCGTTCCGAAAACCTTGTTTACCTCGTAAACTAACGTCGAGTTAGGTCACCAACTTGGCTCCAGCCGCCGAGCACGGTTAACGGAACATGCGTGCAGGGTGGCGAGAAATTCGAGTGCTATCTCTTCTTCCTCGCGCCACGCTTGTATCGTCGGGCATGTGAGCTTAGCTAGCACTGAGATCGTAATCCTGCCATGTTCTCTGAAATTCCCCTGCTCTGTCCTGACCTCTAAACTAATGCTTGTCGTTCCCTGAATTCTTACATAAGCCCACCACGTCCACGGCAAACTCGTCAGAACTCGTAACGCGTCCATCAGCTACGTGCTCAGTCACTGAAACCGACGACGAGTCGATCGTGCTCAGCTTGCAGATCCCGTCTCGTCGGAGATGGACAGAGTCGTCGCAGTGTTGGTCGTCCTCGCCGCGACCTTCTTCGCGCCGGCGGCAGCTGGCTGGAACTGGGCGACGGCGACGTTCTACGGCGGCTCCAACGCGGCCGGCACAATGGGTAATTTTCGTGTCCGTCTTGATTTGATTACCAAATTCAGCTGCACGCACCTAATGCAAGGGTCCCGTGGTGGTGGTTTCAGGTGGCGCGTGCGGGTACGGGAACCTGTTCCAGGCGGGATACGGGACGGACACCACGGCGCTGAGCCCGACGCTGTTCAACAACGGCGCGGCGTGCGGGCGGTGCTACCAGATCATGTGCAACCATCGGGTGTCCCGGTGGTGCAAGAAGGGCGCCTCGGTGACGGTCACGGCGACCAACCTGTGCCCGCCCAACTGGGCGCGCCCCAGCAACAACGGCGGCTGGTGCAACCCGCCGCGGCTCCACTTCGACATGGCGCAGCCCGCGTACGAGCGCATCGGCACCTACAAGGCCGGCATCATCCCCGTGCTCTTCCAGCAGTAAGCTCGTTCTCCATCAAGATCAGCACGGATTCCCGTTGCGATGAACTGATCGGACGGCAACTAACAAGTAACAATGGTGCAGGGTGAAGTGCTGGAGGCAGGGGGGGCTCCGGTTCAAGATCGGCGGGTTCAACAACTTCGAGCTGATCATGGTGACCAACGTTGGCGGGAGCGGGTCGCTCCGGTCGGTGTCGGTGAAGGGGAGCAAGACGGGGTGGATCCGGCTGAACCGCAACTGGGGCGCCCACTGGCAGTGCAACTCCCCGCTCGTCGGGCAGGCGCTCTCCTTCGCCGTCACCTCCACCGGCGGCCAGACGCTCTACATCTACAACGTCGTGCCGTTCTGGTGGAGGTTCGGGATGGTCTTCACCAGCAACTACCAGTTCCAGTACTGATCGCCTGGCTATAGCTAGATCGGACGTCGAAGTACGATTTTTTTTTTTTGGGGGGGGGGATTAATACTTGTGTAATTTTGGGGTGGAGTTCGTCTGCGTTCTGATATACACTACAATCAAGTTGGGAAATTGGTTCGTTGTTTCTTGTACATGTAAATCCTGTCGAACACTTTATACGATGATAATTTCGGACTCAGACGTGGAATTCGTCTGCAGCAATCGCCGTGTTTGTTGTGCTGACACAGGCTGTGCACGCTAGGAACACGAAATTTTTTTTTTGAAAATGCGGAAAAGTCCAATCAAATAGACAAATCAAGCCGGTCGATCGAGCCTTTCAATTCTTTCGGTCTCCGTTGCGCCACCAAGCCCGTGAACATGCGTGGGCAGCCCATGGGCTTAATAAAGACGAGCCAGTGAAGGACATGAGCCCATGGCAGAAAGTGGAAGGGCCGCACTGATCGACCAGTGGCTCAGTTTCGCCATCGCCTCCACCGGCGTCCAGTTCATCGTCTTCCAATTCGTCGTGCCGGCAGCTCGGCCAGACCTTCACCACCTGGCAAACGTTTTACCACTGAATCCAGGCCAGCAGCAATCCACTGAGACGAGCGCTATCCACTCTTTCAAGAATCTCTAGCTTCGTATCCTTATCAATGTTACTTTGATCGAGGTCTGCTCAGTGCCACCGATCAATTGATTCAGAAATTTCGGCGCACGAATTCCTTGTTGCTGCTTCCGTGAGACGCACTCGCGTTGCGCGTGCTGGTGCAACAACAAAAGGCTCCGTGAAATGAAGGGAATTAACGTGACGCCCAAAAATCAGAGGCGACGCGACGAGCACTCTGGCTGCATGGGCAGCAAAAGCGACGAAATCGACGGGAAAATGACGCGCCGAGTTTCCGAACGAGACGGCCTGGCGGCGCCTGGTCAGCTGGTGATCGATTCTGCTGTCCCGCTGCTTCCTTTCTTGTCGTGAACACCTAACTGGAAGGTGATCCAACAAATTAAAAGATCATCCGATTTAAAAAAAATGATACGCAGATATTATAGGCTGTTAATCGGTGGGCAGCTGGAAGATTTTGTTCCCTGCAGCACACAAGATAAGATTGAGATCATCAACGCTGTCGTCGTATTGTGTTCGCCGTCAGTCTCGCGCTTTATCTGTTTCCGTTCTTGACCGAATCAAAGGGTTTGATTCGATGCATACGACAGTGGGTAATGCCAGCCGTAACTGACTCAGATAGTTGGCATCTTTTCAAAATGATCCAATGGTAAATAAAATCTGGATTCACAGCGAGCAACCGGTTCGATTGACGTCAGAATCCAGAAAGAGCGGACGTTACCCTGCAAAAGCGCGCGGACGGTTTGGTTTAATAGCGAACGCGCCCCGAACGTCGCAACAATTCGCTTTCGCGGGACGCGGATGCGCCACGTAGGGTCAGCCGTGGATTCCCCATCGGACGTCTCTCCGTCGCCCTCCGGAGTCGTACGCCGCAACAACTTCCAACGCGGCTACCGACGGGCCCCGCGCGCCAGTCGGGTAGCCAAGCGGACGCCAGCGCGACGGCTATAGAGCGGCGCGGGCCGCAGACTATCTAAGCCGGACGTTGTGGATCGGACGGGAGACGGTGCAGGTGCGGACCTCCCACTGGTCGCTCCCGTCTTCCCCTTTTGTGGCCCACCACGGAGGGAGGAGGAGGGATCCATCCACCGCCGCCCGTGGGGAGGAGGAGGGAAGGAAGGGAAGGGAAGAGCAGCGATCGGCGCAGGCATCGGCTCCGGCTCTGCTCAACCCGCCGCCGCACCGCCCCCCTCGCTCCTCGATCCGATCGCTTACCGCCGCCTCGCCCTGGCAATATTTGGAATCCTCTCCGCCGATCACCTCATGGCGTACCACTGACCGATTACACCTCCGCACCCCCACCACCCCCACCCCGCGCGCACGCAATCGCTGCCTTCTCTCTTCGGCATACAGGAGCGCAACCGCCCGATCGGATTGCGGTGTGGACGATGGCTTCCAACGCCGATTCGCACGCGGCCGTCGCGGGAGCTGGAACGCCCCCGACCAATAGCCCGCGCGCCGCGAAGAAGGCTGGTGGAGCGGCCCCCTGGAAGCTCCCCGCGAGCGCGGCGGCGCCGGTGGTAGTGGCGGTCGGGAATCCCATCATGGATGCTGAGTCCTGGCCGGCGCTGCCCGGACAGGCATCTCCCTCGCCCCCACCGGCGGCGGCTGCCAAGGCCTCGCCTAAGGCTGCTCCTCCCCCGTCCACTGTGAGTTTTTGTATCTGTAGGAGTATCTTATTTAGCTAGCTACATCGGATCGTGAAATATCGTACTATCATTTAATGAGATTGAATTTTGTTGTTGTTGGATTGGTGTCAGGGGATGGTGATGTCGCCGGTCTCATTGGCAATTCCTGGCGCTATGGATGCAAATCCTGACAATGAGGCTCCTTCGCGCAATCCTGCTGCCCGGGCTGCCCTGATGGTGCCTAGAAGGGATGCTCTGGAGAAGAGCACCCCTTCTCCAGAGCTGTCCCCGCTGTATGTGCCTAACTCCCAGAGCAATGGTGGAGATCATCATCATCAAAATGGGCGTTTCGGTTCCCGTCCCCATGGACGAGGTGGTAGCTATGGTGGTGGGAACAGGCGGGGCAATGGTGGAGGTGGGGGGCGACGAGGGAATATGCACCATGGGGGTTTTGATGGACAACGGCGAGGTGGCGGCAACAGAGATGGGAATGGACCTGCACACCAGCATTTTGGCCACCAGCCAACTTACATTAGGACTCCACCTCCATTGTCTGTTGTAACAGGAGCGCCTCCTCCACCACCGCCATTCGTTAGCCCTGCTACTTCTCAGGCACCACTCTATGGGGCTCCAATGGGCTTCCCTGGTATTATACACATGCGATTTTTTTTAGATCACGCAGTTGTGCTATTTTTATGCTTCATTAATTTGCTTTATTGTAAATGATAGATATGCCACAACATGTTTACTATTTTCCGGCGCCCCCCTCGGAAGGCCTACATTTTGTGCCTCATCCAGCAAGTCCCCAAGCTATTTTTGTTGATCCTGTTCGAAGGGAGCTTGTGCTGCAGATAGAGTACTACTTTAGGTAGTTGTTTGCCTACGGTTGTAGAAGTCACTTGTTTTTTGTAACACTAATCAATGAAATTATTGATTCACTTGTTGAACTTTTTGCAGTGATGACAATTTGTGCAAGGATATATACTTGCGAAAACATATGGATGACCAGGGTTGGGTGCCAATATCCCTGATTGCTGGCTTTCCCCAGGTCAGTTTTCAGGCCTTATGAGATGGGTTTTAAGTAACTGTCCGCCTTGATTTTTTTTTGTTTCCTCTATCATGATCAGTGGCCTAGTATTTTTCTGTAGTCACCATAAAGTGAGTATGGCATGGATTCATTATTAAAGTTGCAAGGATTCATTTTACTGGATTGCAAAATAGCCACTTTGCTTAGTCAGAAATTGGATGTTTAGTGCTGGTTTTCTGCATTTAAGCATGAATTCATCTGAGAACTGCATTGTTTCGTGAAATTCTAGACCTCACAGATAGATACGGTTTCTACTTCTCAAAACTAACACCCTCAATAAAAGAAAATTAAGAACGTGCCGTAGTTATATTTCCTCAGTTTTTCTGAACTCTAGTTCTTCAGATCGCAGTGTGGTATTGTCGTAAATTTGCTAGTTCTAAGTATTAGTCAAAACAACTGGATTACATATTCAGCATTGCTAGTTGACGATCAGAATCAGTTCCACTCACACTGGTAACTAGCATGAAATGAATACTGATTGATCCATTACTGGCTCACAGGTAATTGGGCACTTCCATTTTCGATCCTTGATAGTTATGCTGATTAGTGCATTAAAATGAGCCCTTGTTATTTTAATTTGATTCAGTGTATCTACAACAGACATTACATTCTATCCATATTAAAGTGCGGTGAGGTAGAGTGCAGAGTATTATGAGATAGAGTAAATGGGGGTATTTTGAAATTTATGGTGTTAGTAGTGTACTAAAATACTATGTATTCACAAAACTATTCATAAATTGGGTTCGGCACAAATAGAACAGACTATGTCGAGCCAAGAGCATTTTATTTATTTTTTTTTAAAAAAAATTCAACCTGCAGGAGGTAAGACAGCCCCGAACATTTTATTAAGAAGAAGACCTTCTCATGAATGTTAGAAAACCCCCAAAACCCTGTCCTACCCTTACCGAACAGCACCATTGCTCATGTGAGAACGACCAACGATTTGTGCTTTAGACCTGGTCATGTGATATTAGTATGTTGGGTTGAGTGAGTTGGGTCCATCGCTGCTAATCCAAGGGCAGGGGGTACCTACAGCGTTATATGGACTAGGTATGTTATAATGTGCTTGTTCTTACACATTTTTTTATGCATTTTACTTGGTTCTGCTTTCACTGTTTTGTATTGAAGAAACTATTGTGTTCATATGCATATGATATTCTTTTGTTGTGATACATTTTTTTTGTGAGTTGCATTCTACTTCTTGGATGAAAATCATGATTTGTGTTGTTATGTGGTACAGGAACAATTATTTGTCTTTAGGACTAGACCTGTGCTTTCACTTTTAAGTAATTGATATTACACGAATTTAGTTTTGGTTACAATAATATATAATGGCAAGGCAAGTTATATATAATTTAGACATGATTTATAGTTTATGAATCTTTTAGGATTTGATCCTGTGCTTTCCAAGATTCTCATCTCTGTCCTGATGATGTCATTTTAACTGAGCTATATTCCAATATTGGCTCAGAAATTTCTCCGTACTTTTTTTGTGCCATTTTCATGAAGCTCATACACCCATCTGGCTGTTTGTCTGGGAATGTTACAGACAAATGTAGTAACTAAATTTCCCAACACAGACATCTTCTGTCACGTAGTCCTTGAAATGTATGGGTGGTGTGTAATTATCATTTACTCCGTACCTCTGATGTCACTAAGAATTTCATTGAATGGAAGAAAGTGTACAATGCATCCTTTAGTACTGATAGAATTGATCTGGCTTAGTGAAAGATCTTTCATTCTTTGAAGAAAGAATGTCACTCATCTATAACTTCTTACATACAGGTAAAAAAATTGACGAATAACATCCAGTTTATCCTGGAAACGGCTATGCTATCTACAGTTGTGGAAGTAGAGGTAAATTTGTGGCGTTATTATGTTGATTCATTTCAGGTAATTTTTATCTTTTCTAAACATTGATATTTTTTTAAAGAATGCTAAATATTGATAGTTGACTGCCGGAACTTATAATACATTCACAACGTAGTACATCCCTGTTAAAAACACATGGTGGATGACAATTCTACGATCCTAATTTTTTGTATAAGTAGCGAACAGCTGATGCCATTAGAGTTTTGGTTGCACTTGCCAAGATTAGCTAGAATCTAAAGGGCAGAGTGGCAAACTCAATCCTGGATTACTCCCTCCATTCTTCAGTTGTTTCATTAGGGCAATGATACTACTTTAACTTTGAACTAGATTTGTTGTCCTAATGACATAATTTGAGAATGTCAGAAGTAGACTATCTTGAGATTCACCGATCAACAATAACTAGTTATGATTTTTTTTGAACTGTTGATTAAATATATTAGCCAGGCAAACATGATTTGTTATATTCACTTTGCCATATCATCTAAAGGCTTTTTGACTTAACAGGATGACAAAATACGAAGGCGTGGAACATGGGAGCAGTGGTTACTTCCTAAACCGTATCATTCTACTGGAACTTCTTCTGGTTCAGTGTCCCCTATGACATCTAATATTGATTCGCTGGCATCTCAGTTTCAATCCATTGGACTCGAGGGGGCAACTTTTTATACTAACAGGCCAACAATGCCCGGTGAAGCCTTTCTGACTAGATCAACAACTTCAATTAGCCTAGGATATCATGCGAGTGGATTACACAATAATGGGAGTGAGACGCTTTTTGGTCCAAAGGCAGCTAAACATTTAATAAGGAGCGACACCTTTTGAGGTCATATCTTAAAAATATGAGCCGATTTTGATGGTAACGGCATATATATACATTATTAATGGAAAGAACTATATTGTCAAGGAAAACACAAAAAAAAGGGGGAAAAAGAAAAACAAATATAGGAATATATATAAAAGAAAAAAAAGAAAAATGTGGAAAAGAAAAAAATTAGCGTTAGCTTGTGGTGTGTTAAGAATGAGTTCGTTGTATCTGAACAAGAGGTTGCCCTTGATACTATTATTTTTAATGGTTTGAGATTGGATATTATATATATAAGTATAAAGTTGACAATATTATTAATTGTGCTGTTTTATGTTTTGATGTCTATGCTTTTCTTCGTTGTTACTAGTTGTTTCTGTGGAAACTATTGGATTGCTCCTTTTTGTATGGTTGGTGAACCGACTTTTTCCACTGCTCTGTATGCTTTGTAGATTGCCACTTGGATTTCCACTGTTATGTTTTCAGAAACAAAAGGAAGGACATACTAGAGGGAGAGGACGTGCAATATTCGAATCTCGATCCCAGCAGCTGCTATCGTCAACCCTCCTTGCGTCTTCTGATATCATTCAGGCTAATATACACGATACGACTCTTCTCGTCCGCCATGCGAGTATCGTATCTTGTCCTGTGAACTTAGTGACACCGCGGGTACCGGTTACGACTCACGATAACGGAGTACTATTTGTTTCAAAATATAAGTATTTTTATGTTTAATTAAAGTTAAAATTTTATCACTTTGATCATTAATAATACATAATTAACAATGTTTTATTATATAAAAATTATATTTTTGATTTATTATAAAATAAGCTTTCATAAAAAATATATTTTATTAGAAATTTTGTAATTTTCTAGATATTATTAGTAGTCCCTCTGGTTTTAAATTATTGATACATTTGACTTTTAACTAAAATCAACTTTAACTTTGACTATTAGTCTTATTCAAAAAATTTGTTCAAATATGTAAAATTTTGTTATTATTTGATTTATCATTAGTGAAATTTAAGTCACGACTAATAATTTTACATATTAGAATAAATATTTTGAATAAAATAAATGATCAAATTTGATGTTAAAAATGAACGATGTCCAATAATTTAAAATCGAAGAGAGTAAAAATTAAAATAGTTTGACTTTATCCAAACAAATGCTTATTTTAAAACAAATGTAGTAGGATGCTAAGAACTTTGCACAGGCAAGATACTAATAAGTAGTAGATAGGGAATTGGGAACGCGACTCGGCAGAAGCTTCTTTTACACGAAACTTTCGCAGAGATATACATTGATTTTCAAAAACTCTTTTAAACATATTTTTTTTGTTTTTTAATTGATATCGTCGTTGACTTTTATATTTAATTTTTACTATTTATTTTATTCAAATTTTTTTTATAAATTTTATATAATTTGATTTTTTATTAGAGTTATTTGAGTCACAACTTAAAATTTTACATATTCAAACAAATTTTTTAAATAAGACGAATGATCAAAGTTGAATGTAAAAATCAACAGCAACATCAATTAAAAAAAACAAAAAACAGAGGAAGTAACATATTTGACGGCCCTACCACGCTTGCCCTACTTCCGTCGGCCTGCTTTTGCTAAAGAGCATCCGTTCCACTTCATGCGCAATGTACTTCTAAACTGGTACGAGTAACTGTTACATATGGATATCTTGCGACTGGTGTTTTCATTGGCATGATGCAACAATCACTACCTCTTATCTGATTGAAGTAATCAGCAAAATAAGGCCGTGTAATAAATCAGTGAATCCCGCAAGAGCCAAGGTACAGCAGTCTACATTTGTAGTCCCATAAACTCTATGACCAACTAATTGCCAACAATATTCTCAAAATTAAACAATTTCGCCAAGTAACGACGCATAATCAACATACATCAATATAGACTGAAGCCAAAGAACTGCCCGACCAGAAGAGCCAGTCCCATACCTATCGCTACAAGTGAAGCGGCCCAGGTCAGTTTCTCTGTTATCCTAGGAACCTTCTCCTTAAGAGCCTCGCTACAAGACCCGACAAAAGCAGTGTAACTACCCATCGAAAATACAGTCCCGACCAAAAACATGCCGAGGAAGGCCGCACCAGCTAAGCGTGATGGTAGAGCCAAAGCTGGCAAGACAATCAGCAGTGCGTCTGGTTGGAGACCATGGACAATCCCAGTGGCAAACGTTGCAATACCAACTTTCTTCTTTCTGGGAACTGAAGGAGCCTGCAAAGGCTCACCCCCAGTCATGTCGCTGTTGATACCCTCCAAAACTAGTGACTCTTGAACCTCCGAAGCTTCCCGGATGCCCATTGCTCCAATGATTAGAAGGGTCAGACCTACGACTCTCGTTCCCCAAGCACGAAAAACCTCGATATGCAATCTGTCCTTGAGTATCAAGAAAAGCAGACCGAAAATAACTTGTCCTGCATCATGACCACAGCCCCAAAGGGCGCCAACCAGTCCACTTTCAAGTGCTGATCTACCAATTGCCAATGGCGCCAATGCAACCAGATGGTCAGGCCCAGATAAGGTATGCAAGCACCCAGCAAAGAAGCCAGCCCAACCACTGCTTAGTAACTCTGTGGTGAGGAGTCTTCCACCAGTTTTGGCAACTGGTTCCACCGATGCATAGGCACTGCGTGAAATGCTAGAGTGCAGGGTGCCAGAAATAAGCGTCATCAATAGGAAAAGTGCAGCACTAGAAGCCTGTGACACAAAAAAAATTTACTATATCAGAACATATTTGCAAAAAATTGATGAAATTCTAATAAACAACAGGCATATGCTGATACATATTAAAATCGCACAGGCACAACAATCTAAACAAGACAGCATCCCACAGACAGTATTTCATCGTAATTGTGCAGAATCTCAACATTCAAACATTGCAAGTGGCGTCCTATAGATAGAATTTCACTGTAATTATGCATAATCTCAACATCCCAACATTTCCAAGTGTAAATGTAAAGCCATCTAAAAATCAGAGTTCATTTTTTCTTCTAATTGCAATGGCTCTCTTCATATATGACAGATAAGATAAGTTGAAGTTGCCAGTTGCCATACAAAACCGATTTTTTTTAATGGAAGATTCAGAAAGATTTTTAGAAAAGCTAGGTTTCATGGAAGTACTGCAATACTCTCAGAAGTAAGTAGCTGTAAGACAGATCCCTGTCCAGTCACTGAATTGCTGAAATCTCTTGCACCTTAAATTTCCAGGCATAAGTTGAGTGATTCAAGAACAAATCTCACATACAATTCCTTCCTCTTAGCAATTGAAATGATATAACAATATCAACAAAAGTTAATTTCGTCACAGCATAGAACTGGCACAGCAAGCTCTCAGACCAAATCAACAGAAGCTTTCGAAAAGCATGAACTACACATGCGCCAGAATTAAGCAAGGGAATCACCAGCACAGACCTATATTATCGACTCTATATGTTATCGGGACAAAACATCGCAATCTTAGATGGGGGACAAAGAAAAGTCGTCACCTTTGGGAGCAGAGTCGCGAGGAGCTTCCACGGCGGCCCAACAGCCGCTGGCTCCTTCGGCGCCTCCTCCGGCGCGGCCAAGAGACTCTCGTGCCGCAACGGCGACGCCAGCGCGACCGCGTCGGGACGCGGTGCGTGCCGCCGCAGCCGGGGCCATGCCGCTGCGCCGCCTCCTGAGACCGGGACGCGCCGGGCAGGGAGGGTCGGAGATCCGCCGGGCAGGCGAATCCGGGCGTGGGAAAGGGAGGGGGACGAGGAGGCGGGCGTGGAGATGAGCCGCTCCATGGGCGTGGGAAGGAAGAGAAGACTGGATGACACGCGGGGGAGGTGGAAGTCGGCGAGGATGAGGGGAGAAGGGGGTGGCGACTCCGGAGTCCAGAAGAACTGGGCAGCGGTTGGTTGGATTGGATAGGTGGTTTCACGCAGCCCAGCGCGGCGCGGGCGGCACGCCTTGGCAGTCAGTGCGGCCTGCTCGGCTTTGCTTTGAAGTGGAGCGGTAGTTGGAGGCTGCTGAATTGCTGATTCGCGTGGAGTCGGTCAGAGAAGGACACCGGTGGCGGTGCCGCGCGCACGTTGTTGCTCGTAATGGTCGTGGTCCTGGTTTGTACGCCACGTCCCTCCGTTTTAAAATAAATGTAGTTTTAAAATTTTTTTTAAAAATTATTTATTTTATTTAAAAAGTATTTTAAAAAATATTTATTTTATTGTGAATTAATTTATTATTAAAAGTATTTTAATTTTAATTTTTATATTTTTATAATTTTTTAATAAAACGAATAGTTAACATTGATTTTAAAAAATTAAAAACAACATTTATTTTATAACAGAGGAAGTGACGAGTAACGACTACGGACTTGTGTAGATACGACCATGACTAGTGCAAGTGAATGACCCAATTTAAACAAGGCCATTAAACCATATGCTATCGATTTTTTAAAAGACTTTGATTTTATGTTTACTCCGATGTTGCATCTGAAAATACCCCTCCACAACTTGCATTCAATAAACAAATTAAAAAGAAGAGTAACCAGATCCTCTTTGGGCCGCAATTGCGTGGTGTCTCGGCCGAGTCGCCTGGAAGCCTCGCTCTATTGGGCCTCCATCAGCCAAACGCAGCCCCCGCTGGAGATTAGTGGGCCAAGGTCGAGCGCGATGGGCCGGTGGTGGCCCGTTGGCGGTTTCGCCCTGCGAATTACCGTGTGGCAGCGTCGCCGGCGGCATGCATCAACGGCGGTTTCGCCGTGAGAAGCAATGACTTGGAAGCCGCCGTGCACGCGTCAAGTTTTGTGCACCGTGAGTCGTGAGATATCGATGTCGAGACGCTTGACGCACAGTAGTAAAACGTGACGCGTCCTCTTCGTTTCAGGAGGTGGGCGCACGAAAGCAGTGAGACGCTGCGCACGGAAAGTGAGGCACCCACTTGCCACTTGTTGTACTGGCCATGACGTGCATGGTCCGGCACCTGGCGCCATCGGAGACGCCCAAGAGACAACTAGGCATATGCGCATGCAAATGCGGCCTCCACTCGGGCCGGTGCGGACAAAGCACTGCAGCCAGTGGAGTGTGGAGATGCAGGTGCCTTTTTCTCGTAAACAAAACAAAGACGTCTTGTACTACAACTAGTGAACAATTATGGATTAATTTGGCATATGTCCTTATAATTTTATAAAATTTAAAATATTATTTTGAAATTATATGTCATATACTCTTATTTGCATAGTTTTTGTGTAGATGACTCATATATTTTAAACTTTGCAAAATTTAATAACATATTCTCTCTATTTTTTAATTGATATCACTGTTGATTTTTAAATTAAAATTAATTTTAACTATTTATTTTATTAAAAATAATAAATTTTATATATTTTGATATAATTTGTCTTATTAAAAGAACGATAGAGTACATCTAAAGAACCCAGCATTATTCAATTATAGTAGCAGCTCACAAGCGGCGTAGTACTACTGTAGTAGGACCTGAGCTGAGCGGAGCTGAGCCGCGCGTCCGCTCCACGCCTCTCCTTTCTCCCACTTGCAGGCATTGCTGCCAGCTCCCCACTCCAGTCCTCGGCTGCGCCGCTCGAGAGCTGGATAGGCCAGGAAGAGGCGTTGGAGCTCGCCCCCCACCCATCTCGTCTCCGCAGCCAGAAGGGGGCAGGTAACGTCGTGATTTTGGCAGCGTTTAGCCGTTTTCGGTGGAAATTTGGCTGGCGCAACCAGGAAGCTCGCTTTGATTACAGTTTCCTCTCATAGCCAAGAAAAATCTCGTCAGGCTTACTTCGTTGCAGGCAAGAAATGGGGGGACAAAAGGGAGCGACGGGTTGGCAGCAGAGTCCGGGCTCCGGGGGTGAGGAGGAACGGGAATGCTGCTGATTTGTGGTCTCGCAGATCTGCTCTGTTGCACAGTGTTCATCTGAAACCAGGAGTTGAAAAAGTAGCTCTTGCAAGTCCTCCGAGCCATGGCGGTGTGGGGAGGAACACCATGGTGGGTGGTAGCTAGGTAGAGTTAGCCGGCTCTCTCACTCTCTCCGGACTCCGATTTTCGCCTTGCGCGCGAATCAGCCAAGGAACCGAGCGATTCGCAATGTCGGCGTGGGACAACGCTGGGGATGCGGCCACCATCGTGCAGCTGACGGGGCTGGACGCCACCAGGCTCATCGCGCTGATCGTCAAGGCGGCGTCCACGGCGCGGATGCACAAGCGCAACTGCCGCCGGTTCGCGCAGCACCTCAAGCTCATCGGCGGCCTGCTGGACCAGCTCCGGGTGTCCGAGCTCAGGAAGTACCCGGAGACGCGCGAGCCGCTGGAGCAACTCGAGGACGCGCTCAGGCGCGGGTACCTGCTCGTCAACTCGTGCCAGGACCGATCCTACCTCTATCTCCTCGCCATGGGCTGGAACATCGTCTACCAGTTCCGCAAGGCGCAGAGCGAGATCGATAACTACCTCCGCCTCGTCCCGCTCATCACGCTCGTCGATAATGCACGTATTCGGGTCGGTAATCTGCTTCAGCTCCTCCTTGCTACGCTGCAATCAACATCTCCCCCACATTGATCAGACTAATTTTGTGGTAGAATGTTAAACGCCTAGGCAGGTGCTTTTCACATTTTAGACTCTACTGGAAAGGTGATTTGTATCATTCTCTGATTGTGAAGTTTGGTGCATGGAATCTCTACTTTTGAGGCTCTGAAGTACCATACTCTGATTGATTCGGGTGGCTTTCTTGCATGGGCTAACTGATTTCTTGTTTTCTGTTGGTTTGCCATGAAGTTGGTATGACCTAGGATTCTTACGTTTTGGATAGTGATATTCTAACTTTTGTGTGGCATCGTTTTCATTGTTTCTGTACACCTTAGGTTGGTAGTAGTACTAGGAAGTTAAGCTGAGTTCTATGTAGAGAGGCTGTTTTTTCAGCTTCAATTAGGTACTCCCTCCGTCCCAATAGAAGTCTATTTTTACGTTTTGTTGACCACGACTTTGACCAACGATTTTGATAAATTTAAATAATTTTAATAATATAAATTATATATTTTATGAAAGTATTTTTTTTGAAAAATTCAAAAGTACAAATACTAGGTTTTTATATTTAAAAACATATATAAAAATCATTAGTCAAAGCGTCAGTCAACCAAAGCTAAAAATAAGCTTCTACTGGGACAGAGGTAGTCCCTTTTATTGTTCTTCTCCATATCCGTTTTGACTTGTTATTCTTCTTTTTTCTTGTCCAGGATCGGCTTGACTCCATTGAAAGGGACCAGTGTGAATATTCTTTTGATGATGAAGACAAGAAGGTGCAAGATGCTCTGCTAAATCCTGACCCTGGCACGAATCCTACAATAGTGCTCAAGAAGTCTCTGTCATGCTCTTATCCTAACTTGCCCTTTAATGAGGCTCTTCGAAAGGAAAGTGAGAAGCTCCATGTAGAACTTCAAAGATCACAAAGCACCATGGATATGGGCTCTTGTGAGGTTATTCAACACCTGCTGGGAGTAACGAATACTGTAGCAAGTACCATTCCAGAGGAAGATACAGATGCTAAAGTTTCTGGGAAAAAAGATCCAAATTACACAGAGAGTGCAAAGTCGTGTGCTGATGATGACTATCCTAAGAAGCAAAAGGATACCTACAGTGAACCGCGGTTAGTACGGTAGACTAAATCTGCTATCCAAAATATATCTGATCTCCTGTACAAAGTGTTGCTCTTTCAGAGTTAAAAGGCAAATTAGGTTATTTTCCATGAAAAGGATGTACACAATAAATATTCCTAGCGGTTCTAATGGTCTACATCGTTTGCAGATCTTATGGCCTTGATCTTATCTCAAGTAGAGGATCACAAAGGGATGAATGGCATGCTGATTTACTTGGCTGCTGTTCAGAGCCAACTTTGTGTATGTATATTAACCTTGTATTTGAAGTTTCATTGTTATACTTTTATTTTCTGTGGAATTTAAGTAATTCTGCTGTTTTGTATACTCGTATTTATATGCAATTTTGGGCACAATTGTTTAGCCCTTGTTTGTTTCAGCTTATCCTTTCAATCACTTCTCAGTTTGTGCTTGGTCAATCCTGGTATGGAGATGTTTTTTCATTGTTTTCCTTACCCTTTACCTGCTTATTGTGATGACATAGGTCTGAAGACCTTGTTTTTCCCCTGCGGAACCTTCGCGAGGGTTGCTTCAGTTGCCAAGAACAGACCAATGTGTAAGAATTTTCTCTGAATATTGGAAAAGTCATAGCATCACCATATCAACCATACCAAGTTTATCTTCTTGCGAGGATTATAAGATCTTGTAATCCCTTATTATCAACCATGTCTCATTTGTGGGCTTCCTGTTGCAACTTTTAGATCACTGTCAGATATGCTCATGACTTGATGACTTCATATTCCATGTGCTGTCATTGTTGTAATCAGTTAGCCCCAGTAATAAGCTTGATCTACTGCAACTAAACCCAAAATTCTTCGAAAAAAAATCTAACAAGCATATTTGCTTTGATATTGAATGTTTTCCACACCTTTCATGTGATTATAATTATTCGGTACTACAGCAGCCTCCTTCACACTGTAATTCTATGTTGTTCCAGCTTCTTCAGAAGCCTGTAATGATATTATGGCACTCTCCCTGATATTGTCCTGCTGCTGTTACACTTGCTGTGTAAGAAGGAAGCTTCGTCAAAAGCTGAACATCGAGGTAAATGTTCTTCATATATAACTGATGCTTGTGTCCTCCCTATGATAGAAATGCTGAGTTTTCATCCATATTCCATATTTTAGAATAAGGAGCTGAACTACCTCCGGAATTGGCCATATATTACATGTGCGACCAATTAAGTATAAAATTCGAATATTCTGAGATAATGTTTGTTTTAAGGGCTATATTTGTGAACTTATACAACATATATTTACGAGCAGAGTGCCTTTATACAGTCTTTAACTATAAAATATAGTTTTCTTTGGGACCTGCAGAGTGCCTTGGAGTAACTGAACTGATGATGATCTCATGATTCTGACAGGGAGGTTGCTTGGATGACTTCCTTTCTCATTTGCTGTGTTGTTGCTGTGCGCTTGTTCAAGAATGGCGGGAAGTCGAGATCCGCGGAGCGTATGGTGAGTTTCTGACTGGAGTGTTTACAGTGAACCATATACTGAATTAGGCACGGGATAGAACAGCGAAAGTTTCTTCCTTGACAAATAATGTAACTGGGAAAAGTATTACAATGACATAACAGTTGTCTCTATATGCCTCCTTTCTTACAGGCGAGAAAACAATGATAAGCCCGCCGCCATGCCAATACATGGAGCACTAGCACTAGGCAGCAAGGCCAGGAGACTCCGAACTTATGTAAAGATATTGACAAGAAGATAATCTAACCGTGCTGTTACTCTAACGATAATTCATTATTGTCTTTGTTGTATTTATTATCCACCGGTCCTGTTGGTTATTCCGTCGTTCAGCTAGTGTGAACTTATAGAACATGTAGCTGGATTGAAAAGTTACATAAACAAACCGTATCAATATGTGTGATAGATTTTAGGAAAATATAGTGTTTTGAATAACCCGAGGGTTCCTGTTAAAGATTGAGTAATAAAAAACTACTACGAAGGTCGTACAACGAATTCGAGATAAATCTATCATAAGGCTACGAATGATGTTCTAGGGATCTGAGTGATCTGAGAGTCGTACAATTCTCAGACTGCCAGTGATCAGAATAACAGTTACAGCAGTTTTTTTTTTTCAAAGCACTCGATATTTACTACCATTTTGAAGAAAAATTACATCATGGTTTGTGTCTAATTCTTAGGTTCACTTTTGACCTACGGAGCAACTAGCAAACATTCAGTGTAGCGCTCCAAACATAGTACAACGACAGAAATGTAAAAGATTCCCATCTTCTCACGGGGCAATACGATGCTACAAACTTTCCAACACCCAAACAGAGTGCTATCCTTGCGGCCTTGCGGCAGGCCTCCAGCCAGCGCAGTCAGGGAAGCGATTCGCTAGCTGCTTGAGCCTTTCACCCTCAGTGACAGGTACGCCAGCACTCGGTATCCGATGATCATCGCGACGAGAGCGGCGACTTCAGTCGCGCCGTTGTCCATATGCGCAGTGGTGGTCAGAATGTCCGGCACAGGATCGTACTGCACCTTCAGCAGGAGCCTGTACGTGTGGTAATTGAAGGATAGATAGCGGAGCCAGGAGATGAACGGTGGAACCCTCTGCAGAGCATCAACGGTGCAGATGACAGAGTTAGGTAGTGATCCAAGCCACGTGCCTGTATCTACGAGACTAGTGTACATTTCTGTATGTGTACCGTGCAGTAGTGTTAATTCAGCGCTGCATTACAAAAAAAGAACGGTGCTTGCCCTCACCTTTACAAAGAACCCTCCAGCTAGCATGAACGTCATGATTGTAACTGAAGCTAGGGTCGTCGCCTTCTTGATATCCAACAGGGAAGCTCCAATTGCCAATCCTAGTCCCTGCATAGCATATTATTTGTTGAGAGTAGCAGTTCCAGAAAGAATCACTGTTAATACAAGTCTAAAATTAAACAAGGTTCACTGGTTATGATTAACGAGGATCATCTTCAACTGGTGCCTCTATTCATCTTTTGCTCTGTCCAAACGTACTAATAAATGACCCAGAATGATTTTTATTACAATCTTTCACAATCTCATATGTGAATGCACGTCCTCATTACAGATCCAGAGACATCAGAAAGGGTAAAACAAGACATGGAAAATTATTGCATAGTGGGACTAGCTCTGAGTTACATACCTGAGCAGCGATTATGCTGAGAAATACAGTCAACATGCTAAGAAAGAAATGTGTGGCTGTTGCTTTGAGGCCGGCCATGAAGTAAACAATCACCATAAATATGAATGGGAGGAAAAGGTCAAGCGGTATATCACTTGTTGTCCTGGCCAAAAAGTATGCACTGAGCTTGTACATGTCAACTGCACGCTCCTTGTTCAGCATTGCCCTTTCTTGAGGGAATGTGAAAATAGCAGTAAATACTGGAAAGAAACCCCAAAACACAGCAATGAAAAACAGCAAACCAGCCTGCATAGACAAAATATTAATTGCATGAGTGTAGCTTAACCAACTGAATTTAGTTAAACGAATCAAACAGCAAGTTGTGTGTGTGCACCTGATCTTCAAGGCCTTTTAGTGTGCTGGCATCAGAATGCCACCACAGTAGACCCAAGATAATCGATGTTGCTATGACCTGAGTGATTCTCATCCAGCTCAAATAGTCATGCCGTCTTTCCTTTAGTCCTCTACAGAAGAGGATGGAATATTGCTGCCACCAACTTGTGCCCCACTCTCGCTTTGATGATGTTATTATCGCCTTCAAATCGTCACTAATTGGAAGTGGTGCTAGAAGCATCTGTTTCTCCTTATACGCCACTCGAGTCTCATAAGCATCAACCAGATACTGCATACATCACATATAAATTGTTCAATACAGTACAATGGAAAGTTTTATATCGTAACATCAGCACAGTTTTCATTGTTCACCTCATGAAAATACTGTGCTGATGGCCTGCAGTCATTGTTGGAATCATCCAAATTCTGATGTTCCATATGCACCTTGTCATCTAACTCAGAAGGGATTGAAACATCAGCAGTGTTGCCATTGGCGAGATCCAGTAGAAACTCTGCTGGGTTCATTGCAATAAGTGGGGTGCATCCAATGGACTGGAAGTAGGGCATGGCTTCAGATGCCTTCCCAAAGTATAGCAAACTTCCTTTGCCCAGAAGGATAAGCTTGTCAAAATTATGAAACAGTCTGCTAGATGGCTGGTGGATTGTGGTGATTATAGTCTTCCCATCCTGCAGAAAGTAACCAAGTTAAAGAGGAAATGAAATAATGCGAGTACCAGATAATGTGGAATTACTTCCACGTCACCTCAGCTATGTCATGTAGAAGTTGAACTATCCGTAAAGCTGTAGTTGAATCCAGTCCAGATGTTGGTTCATCAAGAAACAGCAAGGACGGATTGATCAAAATCTCATTTCCAATGCAAACTCTTTTCCGTTCACCCCCCGAAACCCCGCGCACAAAAGACCCTCCAATCATTGTGTCCTGGCAGCTTTGAATACAAGCGAATAAGCTAATTTCTAAGAACAGGTGGTAAGTTGGACAGGAGTGCAAGAAATGTAAGAATACGAGGGCTACCTTTCAAGTCCAAGCTCATATATGATGTCCATAGCCCGTTCTTCCTTTTGTTGCCTAGTCATTGTTTTTGGGAGTCGAAGTAGTGCAGCATAAGTTAATGTCTCCTTCACAGTAAGATGAGTAAAGAGAACATCATCTTGCGTCACAAATCCTATCCTGCAAGCCACACGCAAATCATTTAAACATACGAACTAGAAAGGACAGGTTCTTATACATATTACACTGCAAGACCACTGTTCGTAAAATCATTTAAACATTTCTATATGATGTAACACAACATAAAAAGGAGTCATGCACAGAGGAGGGCTTCCAGATTCATTTTTCGATACTCTTTAGACTTTATAAATCCCTTGACTTTCCACGTCAAGATTGCTTCATGTTACTGATCTAAAACTCTGGCCCTCATCTATTGTCAAAATTCCAGTTACTCCGTATGCTGTAAGGGACTTATATTTGCCCGCTCACGAAACGTGGAACATGCGTGGGAAATGGTAAGCACATTTGGCTCAGGAAATTTATCGAACAGGCTACAGGCATAGCACGCAGGAATAGCATTTGTAGCGCCGCGAATGACAAAGGTGAAAGATTGGCGGTTACACCTAAATCACTGGTTTTCTGAGCCGTGGACACCAACCAGTAGCCTTCTCAAAGGTAGCGCTCGCGGCGATGAGCTATTGACAAGTCGCGACCGCGACGAAACATGAGGCTGCTGCACAGGTCGTGGCATGATGGCCGATGGGGACGGGAGAGGTGCGCCACACCCAAAAGAGGTGGAGCCGCCCGTCCGCACCATGCACCAGGTGGTTCCCGGAAATCCACCGATGGAGTTTGAGGGGGGAGACGAGCCGCCGGGTCGCATGTAAAAAGGTTCGTCGAACATGCAGATTTTTGTTCTTTCAACAAAAAACATGCAGATTTTTATGTTTTATTTTTTGCGAGTATTAAAAAGGCTCTTAGAATCAAGCTATCAGCAGAAGCTACTGCAAGCAAGCGAAGGGAGAAAGGATCCATGAACAGTTACTGGATCAGCAGGATAACCGTGATCCATGGCTAGGTAGCTAGCTAAGCTGCCCTTTATTATCTACACAGACACAGCTACGAGTAACACGTACCTGTAGCTATTAGCAGCGTACACCTCATCGATCGACTTAACTCGTCGAAAGCTACTGACCGCACAATTACTTAATAATAAGCCAAACTATCTAATCAACGCGATCGGCCGTGCAGTTGAGGCCACGGTGCATGCCCTCGCACGCACGGCACGCAGCTAGGAGTACCAGTAAGTAGATTACCTGCGCTTGAGGGACTTGCAGAACGGCTCGTCGTTGTACGAGATGGCGCCCTCGACGGTGTCGGCGCTGGGGGCTCTCCCGCCGAGGATGCTGAGCAGCGTCGTCTTGCCGCTGCCGGACGGGCCCATCAGCGCCAGCACCTCGCCGGGGGAGACCGACCCGGAGATGCCGCTCAGGATCTCCCTCGGGAAACCCTTCACCACCACCTTGCACTTCACCTCAGCGAACTGCACCGAGGCACTTGTCAGTTTTGATCGATGCAAATATATATAGCGTCTTTCTGAGATGAGGCTTGCGTGGTTTTCGTCTCTAGATCTGCTTGCATACCTTGAGGTATATCGGCAAGGTCGGCTCCGTCATGAGCCTCTTACGCCGTGTGCCGGCCTCGAGGTCCATCACTGCACGCAGCAAGGCAGTCCATCTTCGGAATGATCTATGACGCTAGCTATACGTGTCACGTAAAAGAGGTGGTGGCGCGTACTCTCGTCGTCGCTGAAGGGCGGGGCGCCGGCGGGGGAGGAGACGTCCCGAGGCGGCGGCGTGAAGCCGGTGAAGGTGAAGGAGAACCCGAGGCTGGCGCTGGACGCGCGGCTGAGCGCGGCGCTGCTGCTGACCAGCTCCTCCACGTCCAGCTTCAGCTGCTCGCTCCGCGACTTGCGGATGTGGCTGTTGCTGTTCCCGCCGGCGCCGCCGACCGACGCCGAGCGCTGCCGCTGCCTCCTCCCGGCGGCGCCGCCGACGCTGGACTTGCGCGACTGGCTGCTGGCCAGTACCTCGTTCGCGCTCCGCCCCGTCTCCGGCGCCGACCCCGTCCGGCTCAGCGTCGACTGCGGCGGCGCCAGCTGCTCCGACTTGGTCCGCCCGATGCCGATCGCTCCGCCGCTAGCGGCGTCGACCGTCATCGGCCGCTCCGTTATCGACTCCATCACCGTGCTACGTGAGTAACGTGAGCATGAACGGGTGTTGCAACTTGTAACTGCTACTGTTGCTTTACACTGGCGGCCGTGCGCCCGTCCTGCGGCTGGTATATAAACCCACCCGGAACGCGCGCGGGCTACAGGGATGGACAAGCTAAGCTTAGGCCTGGGAAGAGATGGTGCGAGGTGAGGCGGGCCGGTGGTCGAAGGGCGACGGCGGAGGCAACGGAAGGGCACGGGCGCGCCAGCGCGGCGCGACGTGTGACCCGCGCATTGATTGCGCGGGAAAGCGGGGGCGTGGCCGGGCGCGGCGCCCGGGCTGCCGTCTTCCACACATGCCGGCCTCACGACGACGTATTGCCCAGGGCACCGTGGCGTACTACGAGCTGCCAGCCGCAGGCAGGCGGGCGGCGACAGGATAGGGACCGGCCGCCGCGCGGCGGTGTGTGCTCCGTTACATCGCCGCCTCACGGTCCAGCCATCTGGCTCGTTCCCGGCTTCAATAAGCCTCCTCTCCTCCGCGGCCGGCATCGTTTACACGCGACGGAGATGAGTTTCAGGATATCTTGTGACGTTTGCACTACTGGACAGTCGAGCTATCACCATGCAGATCCGATCGAGATCCGCACCTCGCGCCATGGCTGGAAACAGAGGTTGGGGACGCAAGCGCATCAGCTAGGCGACTGACGCCTGTGACATGGTAAGCCTCTTCCAGCTTTCCGTGTTCACGTAATCACCAACGCAGCCATTGGCGCAGAGCAGAGAGGGACTGATGCTGAACGTTCGTTAACAGCTCGTCGCCCAGAGACGGCAGTGTGTCGCACGTCGCCAACAGGTCTGACGGAATTGGGCGCTGCACAGTGCCTGGCCGTCCGTCAATTACAGTGGCAGGTTGTGGACGAGGTCGCGGTCTGGAGAATCGATTGACTCCGGCGGCGCACACGCCCGGTCTCCCCTGTGAACGTCCGGTGCCTGTCAACTGAGACAGGGAAGTGCTTGTCCCGTGAGGAAAACGGGTCTCTCGAGTAAGCGCCAACCAATGCGATGATGGCATTGTTTCAAATGGGAAGATGGCATCGCCATCACAGTTTAAATTGCTTCAGACATAGAATGCTCACATCAATCCTATTTCTCCCGTGTTTCCACTTATTTCCAATTAAGTATGACATTTTCTTTTTGGCTTTAATAGGGAATATGCCCACAATCATCGAATCTGTACACACCATATTCAGTTGTAGTATCAGGTATTGTCGTCACCGTCGCCCCACGATCAATGGTCGGAGAAAGGAACAATCTGACTGCCTGTCGGCGCTGTCTCCGCCGACGGATCCATCAGCTTGAACCTGGCGTACAGGCCGGCGCCAACAAGGGCCAGGATCACGGCAACGATGGCCCATACCACCCCCTTCCGGCTCTTGGCGAACCCGTAAACCGGCCGGCCGTCCGACGCAGCCCCGCCAGCCTTACTGCTCGTGGCGTGCTGTTCGTCTTGGCCACGACGTTCTGATGACGCGCCACGGGCACCACCCTCCTCCTTGTGATCCTCCTTGCGCTCTTCCTCGGCTCCAGCAGCAGCTGTGGCAGGCGGTGCTTCCTGCTGTGGACCGGTGTGGTCGTTCTGCGTGTCTTCGGTGTGGCAAGCGTTGGCCCCTGCCGCCGCCGTCGGATCCTGGGCCGGGGTTGGTGACAGCCTCGGCATCGTGATGAGCAGGACGCCACCCTTCTCGAGCCTGGCGCGGACGCCGCCGGCGTCGCAGCCCTCGGGGACGTGGAAGTCCTCGCTGAAGCGCCTCCACCGGTTG